>JAQNDB010000209.1:0-112685 GCA_029204045.2 Tillandsia leiboldiana | reverse complement strand
ATGATCCACAACCTTCCCCACCTCACAATCAACAGTAACCGGTACCTCTAGTGCACGGGGCAACAACTCTGCCTCTAGCCCATGCCGGACTGCAACATGCTCTAACTCTGACTGCTGTGATGAAATCACACCGGCGACACTCGATCCACTACCGTGGCGCCCTCCAACCGGGCGGCACAAATTCATCCTCTTCGATGCAAGTGGTCGTCGCTCAGCCTGCCAAACATAGCTAGAACAATCACAAAGGGAGCTCGACCCCTGTCCCTGCTCACACTGAGGCGACGAATGTGGTCTCTCGCAGACAGCCAATCCCGCTAAAACCGCTGCAACCACTCTGATAAAATGGCTGATGCTGTCATCGGGGTCCACCCAACCTCTGACGTCTCAGAAATCCACCTGGATAGATCGTCATACGACAAAGCACCATCAATTCATGCAATTCCTTATACAATGACCCTTACTAGCTCACCCCTCATCACATATGTTGTACCCCAAACATGCAGTGTATCGATCACCAAGGGTAACATCCCCCCTGGGGTAAGCTTTACATAATCCATCAAAGGATATCCACCATCCCTGGAAGGGAAACGAAAATGTCCTTGCCGGCCGACCTGTCCACCAATACCTAGCGCCAAGCGCCTCTATCCAGAACTCGCCTCTGGCGGCAGACCCCTATCCAACGGAACTGCAATGCTACGCGCCATACCCAATGCCTCCACTATCAAAGCACCCCCAAAATCTAAAACCTGCAAAAGAGGTCCGAATACACGGAAGGGCATCCTGGCGCAATCCACTCACAGTCAAGCATATCCTATGCGCCTTGTCCCCTAAATCATAGAGCGCGTAGTTCAGTAACTGCGTAAATCCTTTTGACACCAAGAGGCTCTCAAGCAGTCTTTCCATCACCACCAACCACGATTCTACCCCAAGAGGCTCCAAACTTAATCCTATGAATCGGGTGGTTTATCTGCCAAAAACTGGCTTAACTGATCAATGGTGTCCCATAGCTCATCCGCTATTCACAATCCACCCTGCCTCGGCGCCTCGGCACTAACCATTGGGCACGGAGGGCTACTCACTCCCTCAGTACTACAAAATCCCCGCCCCTGAGGATACTGCAACCGGGTGGTCTCAGAAAGAAGCACTGTCGAGCTGCCCGCTGCTCCGACAACTGTGTCACTCAAAACCAGATGCCCGCTCACTCTGCCGCTGATAAGCCTCTGACAATCCTGTCATCAGGGTCCGAGTCCTCTGACTCTAATCCGGTATCCGGCCTGAAACAACTAGCTCAGACCCAACTGCCGCACCAAGGTGCGCCCGGGTCAAGGCCAACGTCGGGGAGGACACCGCTCGCCACGACAAACCGCAAATCAGCACACCCCAAACCCACTCGACCCAATCTAGCGAAAGTCAAGACATCCTTCTATTTCTGTAACCTTATGTTGTCTGCAGCCAACATACTGTCCCCCAGAAATAGAGTATGTCGATCCCTCTTCACTCACAGGAAGAGTAAAACAAATAAATCGCCGACTTCGCAAGGTGTCGCGTCTCTCGCGTCCTATCATCCTAGGGTCTGCTAAAAGCCTAGGGTTTCCTAAGTCCCAACCGACCTATCCCTAAGCTCTGATACCAACTTAATCTGTCACGCCCCGGTGTAAACCAGAACCCGGGCCCGTCCACAGATCCGCCGTGCACACGGTATTTTCCGTGTACACGAAGCGCCAGCAACCTGCTCAGATAAAAGAGATATAATAAAAGAGCAATAAAAACAGAGCTGAACTAAACTAATACATCTCAGACTGAAGCTGGAAATAAAATACAATACATCTGTATAAATGATACATCTGTCTCTCCCAGCTCACCAAAATAAAATACAACCTGCTGGCAAAAGCCAGTCCCAAAGTAAAGGTACTACCGTCTGAGAAACATGGGTACACCAACAATCCAGCTAACATGCTCATCCTGCCTCGAGATCTATCTACTTTCGGCCGTCCCTCTCTCCTCGACCCGCCACTGTAAGCCCAGTAGCACCCGCATAAAACACTGCAAAACAAGGGAGAAGCAAAAGAGGAAAGAAGAATGGGGGTGAGACTACTAGTAAACCAGTAGCCTCCCCTAGTGGGTAAAACTCAACTCTGACACGCCCACTAGGTCTACCAGAGGCAAAAGGAATAAAGGTGGTATGCAACGAGTATGACTCCTGATGAAAAGCTACCACTAGAATGCCTCTAAAAACTGAGCTAAAAGAATAGCTGAATGTATGCATCAGAATGTCAACGCCTGCCTGTCTAGACCCAATCGATACACCAGTAAGCACTGGTACTGCCTGCTCTGCCTGCCAAATCGGGTATGCCCGCCTACGCATAACACGATAGGAAAAGGGAGTCTCGAAGACTCGAAGCCTGTAAAAACGCACACTCCGGAGTGGCACTCGAGGGGAGCGACCCACACGAGTATAATGCCTGGTTAACAAGTACCAAATCAGCAGGACTGGATCATGACTCTGATCACGGTGGAAAACCCATCCACTAAAAGGAATCCAAATCCTCTATCCCAATCTGATGCAATAACCACTGTCCGGTCAACCGCCAAAGATCCGCGGTTGCCGCAATGCCCGGCCCTCACAGCCTGCCTGTCCCAAAGCCCACAACTGTCTGACTACACTATCCCAGTCCCTGCTCGAACCCGAGCGCACTATCCCCCGAATAAAAAATAAAAGAAGAGAAAAGCATGGTTTCTCCTAAGTCAATTCCAGCATGATAGTGTAGCAGAAAAAGGTGGCCTAACTAGGTGATCATACAAGCATGCAAATGTCCCAAGATGATATAAAAAAATAAACAGATGTCGATAACCTTTATAATGTTAGAGCATGTATAGAACAGTATGAGAATAGTAAATATGAGATAGCCTGTGCCTGCCTATGCCACATACCCAAGCCCACAATTATTGATTAGCCTTACCTTTTAACATGATGTTACTGTCCTACAATCATAATCCCCAATCAAGCAAGTTCTAACAATATCTGTTTAATCACAATAAGCCTGCCATTGCCACACATAAAGTGCATTTATCCTTTTAATCAAAGAAGCTACTCAAATGCCTAGCGGGTAATCAAAAGATGGAGGGTTAACAACCACACCCATAATGACAATCCTGACCCAGGTCCGACATCCGGTCAACCACCTACCATCCGCAATAGCCGCAATACCCCAAAAGCTATAATTCAAGCCCCGGCTACACTATGCCGATCCCTGCTCAAACCCGAGCAACAAATAGCCGCCTGCCTAAGGAATAGGGGGAAGAAGAGACAATAGGGTTCCTCCCAAGGCAGTCCCAACATATAGTGTAGCGATCAGAAATGGTCTAACTAGATATCTCTGAAATCAAGCCTATCTCCTCATGGAAGAAAGAAGGGGAGTGACAAATAGTGGTTCATCATGTGTATCAAGTAATAACTCCACCTGGGTGTAATCATCATGCTACATCATAATCCAACCGCACATGTCCATAACCTGCTAATCACCCTCACATGAATCATCCACCTATGCCTGTCCAAAAATCCTCAAGTGGTACCCTCCCACAAGACGCCTCACAATATCACAATATGAAAGTACATCCCCCCCCTTATGCAAGGTTAAATGCTAAAACGATGTCCATGAAGCATGTATAAGTTCCAACATGTCAAGTTTCCAATATAATGTTTTCCATATGATAGGCTCACAATTATCTAGTTAAGCATGCATGTCCATTAGGTGACCATTCAACATGTCCAATAAAGGGGATCACTCTAATATTCCTAGTGGGTATATCAGAAAAGAGGAGTAAAGCAACCACCCACCTCGAGCGCTAAACCCCGATCCCAACAGCGAAGTCCGCGCCCGGTCTCAACGATCACCACGGTGCTGCACAAAAATACCCCAAAAGAACAAGCACAATTAATCCACCATGCTCACACCAAAATCTGTCCCAAATACAATCAGTCCACAGTTTTGCCTTTTTTTTCACCTGCGAGATCTGCTCGAGAAATTCCAGGAAAAATACCGTCACGATCCTCGCGACGAACCGGTCGAAACGAGTACCTGCACGTTCCCACACGAGTTTTCTACGCTGAGATCCAAAATCGACAAGAGAACTACCCCGAACAATACTTCCACCCAAAACTGTGCTACAAAGTTCTGTAAAAAGGGGTTTCTCACCTTCGGGAAAAATTCCAGAAAAATCCAAGAAAATTCAGAGAGACTCCTTGCGATGCGTAGATGCAAATTGCCTTTTGAATCACCTCAATCCGATGTCTGGTTGCGGAGATATCGCCGAAATACCGAACCGCTGTCCAAAACTCCATCACAGCAAAATGAGGTCACAAGATGATCCGAAAAACCCATGAAAACCTCGGGATGGGAAAAACCAGCAAACACGGAAAACGTAGCCCTACCTGTCGTGAAGACGATGGCGCAAGAATCGCTGAAAAAGAGTGCCGGGGTAGCTCGGGAGAGTCCGTGCACTGAAATGCGACGAAGGGAATCACAAGGGAACGAGCGTCGCGCCGCGCCGTAAAATCCAACCTCGGAGTGTGTGCCACCACAAATCTTGGAAATCCTCCAGAAGATGTAGAACTCGAAGGGGAACAACTTTGCTGAAGACACCTTGGTGAGAGGAGGCTCGGAAATGGTGGAAAAAGTGAGAAGAAAGGAGCTCGGGCTGTTTAAATAGGCCTCCCAAACAAATAGCAAAATGCCATCCGGGTCCCCATTTTCGGGCGCCCGGAAGTTTCCGGGCGCGCACAGTGCGGCCCGGCCCAAGACTTTCGGGCGCGCACAGTGCGGCCCGGCCCAAGGCGCGCCGTCGGACGGGATCTGCGGTCCGTCCGACCCGCCTCAGCGCCCGCCACGTGTCGCCCTAACAGGCGACAGCCCAAATCCTCCACTCCCGCTGCGCCACGCGGCCAACCCCGGGAGTCGACACGCGTCCCCGACAACAGTACCGTCGCGCCTGCGCGCCTGCCCGCGCCAGCTGCCCCTCCTGCCCGCACAGTTGACCAGCCAATAGGGAAGCGCCACGCGTCCCTGCCACTGACCGCTGCACCCGGTGCACGAGCCTCCGTAAGCCGAACCAATGGTAACCTGCCACGTGTCCACTCCGGTGCACCGTGAACCAAAACCCAACCATCATGCTCCGTAGACCGTGAGCTGTGAGCCGGCCTATGGGGTGATGCCACGTGCCCCCGCCTTGGTGCACGACGGCCGCGTGGACCGCGCGCCTGCCCGCGCGCCCGCGCGCTGCCCGCGCCCCGTGCCGCCGCCGTTCCGCCTGCCCGAGGCCGCGCCGCCGCCCGCCGACGCTGCCCGCCGCCGCCGCCGCCGCCGGCGATCGCCGGAGTTACTGTTCCGGCGGTGAACAGTACCCGAAGCTCAGAAAAATCCAGCAGATAGTCCATCTTGACCGTTTTCGCGCGCTGAACCCGAATTTGATGTCCGCTTCGCCAAATTCCCATCCAATAAATCGCCGGAGGCTCCCGAAAAGGCATTTTCAATCCGAATTTCGTGCCGAGTCCAAATCTGATATCCGATTTGCGCGAAAACACCTATAAACATCCGACGGGGTTCCCTGATTACCCACGTGATCCACTTTAAGCCCGGAGTCAATCACTTGTGTCCAAATTGGCGCACGAACACCGCCGACATGCCCCGTAGGCCTCCAGAAGCTGCCGGTTACACAGTAAAAGCCCTGTAGAATTCCGGATCATCACACAAAAACTAACCAAAGCCGTAAAGACTGAAATAAGGAAGCTGGAGACTCTCAACAGCTAACATGCCTCTATGCCTGCTATGCCTGCTATGCCTACTATGCTTGCCATGCCTGCTATGCCTGCCATGCCTGCCATGCCTGCCATGCCTGCCATGCCTGCCTGCTATGCCTACCATGCCTCTCGTACAACAGTCAATAACTCACAATGACCTTGGGACAACCGTCAATCCCCAAACGGTTCCCAACAACACTAGCACTGGTCTAAACACGGCTACTGGACTCCACTCGGTCCCCCTAACACGAGTGTAACAGTAAAGTAAACATCTGTAATAAACTCAATCTAGTGACGCCAGAAATACTGGTACTGCCTGCTGTGCCTGACGAATCGGGTATGCTGGCCAATGCATAACACCGATAAGGGATAGGAGTCTCAAGGACTCTTAGGTAACAGATCGGCAACTATTACCGTCCGATCGCAACCAAAAGTATGTAACAGATCGGCAACTCTAACCGTCCGATCGCACACTCCGGAGTGGCACTCGAGGGGAGCGACCCACACGAGTAAAGTATCAGGGATAGGAGTCTCAAGGACTCTTAGGTAACAGATCGGCAACTATTACCGTCCGATCGCAACCAATAGTAAGTAACAGATCGGCAACTCTAACCGTCCGATCGCACACTCCGGAGTGGCACTCGAGGGGAGCGACCCACACGAGTAAAGTATCAGGGATAGGAGTCTCAAGGACTCTTAGGTAACAGATCGGCAACTATTACCGTCCGATCGCAACCAATAGTAAGTAACAGATCGGCAACTCTAACCGTCCGATCGCACACTCCGGTGTGGCACTCGAGGGGAGCGACCCACACGAGTAAAGTATCACCGGGCAATATCCGCGCCGGTGTGATAAGTAACAAAAGCAGGACTGGATCATGAATCTGATCAAAGTGGGAAACTCTGTCCACTAGAGAAATCAGATACCTAATCTGGTGCATAACTAAATATCCGGTCAACCGCCCAACATCCGCGGTTGCCGCAAAGCCCTACAACTAATCCAACCTGTCCCAGACACCAAGTCCCGACTACACTACCCAGATCCCTGCTCGAACCCAAGCACACTGACCACCTGACTAACAAAGAAGAAGAAAGGAAAAGCATGGTTTCTCCTAAGTCAAGTTGCAATAAGTAGTGTAGCAATAAAAGATGGCCTAACTACATGTCCATACAAGCATGCTTTTGTCCTCAGAAATGATAAAAGTGGGTGAAACATATATTAGCGAAGCATGCTAAAGTATTCCCACTATGGTATACCAATCTCACCCAAGTAGGCCATTCCTTGCTTACCTTTCGCTCATATCGGTTGTACATCAAATATGCCTGCTGTCAGTCATCGAGGGGTGACATCCCCACAAGTGCACTTATATTTGCCATAACATAATCATTGCCTTATACAGTTACTGATATTAAGCTTACCCACCTGAAGTGTTCAATCCAAGGCAAACCTGGGGTCGGTGAAGAGCGTCGCCACTTGCTCGCACAATCCGCTGAACCCGTATCCACGGTACATGTCGCGCCACCTCGGCTCCTTGCAGTGTTCCAAAAACACTCGCGAACCCTCCTGGGTACAACAAAAGGTCCAAAGTTACACTTTATGCTAAAATATCCAAGTATACACCATCTGTTGAAACCAGCCCCGAAGATGTGAAATTTTCACCTGCAGAACGGACTCTGAAAAATCCATCAAAAATACTATCGCGATCGCCGCGTCGAGACCTTCGAAACGAGTACCTGCACGTCAAAATCCGAGTCCCGGAGGCTGAGTTACAAATTCCACAACACGGTGAGCACGAAAGTCCACAACAAACACAACTGTAATACTCTGCACAGCAAAGGGGAAAGAAGTATACCTTCGGGCGAATCTCAGAAAATTCCTCGAAGACACGACGGTAATCCTTGTGACGCGTAGATCCAAAGAGTGTAAAGGCACGCCTCAATCCGAGCTCGTAAAACAAGTTGCACGCAAAACGGTGCACACCGCCGGAGTCCGCACGCAAAACGGAGCACGGTGCCGAAACCCGTGCGCAAAATGGAGTCCGCACGCAAAACGGTGCACGGTGCCGAAACCCGCGCGCAAAATGGAGTCCGCACACAAAACGGTGCACGGTGCCGAGACCCGCTCGCAAAACGGAGTCCGCATGCAAAACGGAACATGCCGTCGGGGTCCGCACGCAAAACGGAGCAGTAAAACACGGTCCCTGACACACACGAGAGTAAGGCGTCAAATCCAATGTCCAAAAGAACGCCCCAAACAGCGCAAGAACTCCGTAAGATTAACACACGGGACCAACCTCGACTGCGCCGCGCCGCCCAACTGCTCCGTTGGAAAAACTCGCGCGCTCCACGAGGCCCACGACGCACCGCCGCCCCCCACACCACTCCCTCCCTCTCACTCACTCACGCTCGGTTGGAGAAGAAAGGAAGAGGAGAAGAAAATGGCCCTCGGGTGGAGAAGGAAGAAGAAGAAGAAGAAAAAGGAGGAGAGAAGGTGCTCATGCACCGGGTCCACGGTGCACCGCCAATGGGAGCTCTCCACCCGGCGGTCCACACGCACAAGGGCGGTGCACCAGGTCCAGGCGCGCGCGCGTCGCGCCACGTGGCCGCGTCCCTGCGTGCCACGCGGGCGCGCAGCCCGCGTGCCACACGGGCGCGTGACACCGCGCCCGCGCAGGCGCGGGACACGGACGCGCCACACGGGCGCGCGCCCCCGCACGCCCGAGTGGGCGCCAGTGGGGGCCCGCCACGTGGCGGCCCCCGCGTGCCTCCCGCGCAGGCGGGCGCGCTTCCCCAGTGCGCATAGCGAGCCTGCCGCGCGCCTCAAGCCGCGCGCCCACGGCCTGGGTTTCCGTGCCGTCGCCTCGCCTCGAGATTCGTGTCGCGTCGCCTCGAAAAATGCGCATTTCATCCTGGCTCCAAAACAAACAAGTAAATAGTCTATTCTCAACGATTTCGCGCGCTGAATCCAAAAACGATGTCTGTTTCTCCAAATTCTCAACCGAAAATTTGCCGAATGCCCCCGGATATCCCACTTGATCCGATTTTCGCGCCGGGTCCAAATTCTGAAGTCCGATTTGCCAAATTCCAACTCTAGAAATTCCCGAAGGCGACCGGAGAGGTAATCTTTTATCCAAACTTCACCCGAAGTCCAAATTTGACATCTACGCCGCGCGAAACCACCTCTAAACACTCGACAGGTCCTCCAATTTCCCACGGGATCTCATTTTAAGCCCAAAGTCCAACACTTGTGTCCAAATTGCGCACAAACACCACCGACACACCACGCAGGCCTCCAGTGATGCAAACTAAATCCCAATTTGCACCACAAATCTATTTCTTTGGCCCGACACGCGCACAAACACTCCCAAAGGCCACTAACCCGACAGTAATCTCTTAAGTGGGAATTCGGGTCCTCACACTTCAAGAAGACATGATCACCAATCTGAAACTCTAGGTCTCGCCGTCGAGTATCAGCGTAGCTCCTCTGACGACTCTGGACTGTCTCAAGATGTCGGCGAACTAATCTGACTTTCTCCTCAGCATCCACGAGTAAATCCGGTCCCAAAGTCCTCCTCTCACCCACGTCACTCCAATACAAGGGCGACCGACACATGCGTCCATACAACGCCTCAAACGGAGCCATCTGAATGGTCGCCTGATAGCTATTGTTGTATGCAACCTCAACCAATGGTAAGTGTCGGTACCACTGTGAGGTCCCGGAATCCCCCGCGTAGGGTCGCTGGTTGTTGGGCAGCTTTTAGTGGCCGTTGGGAGTGGTTGTGCGCATGTCGGGCCCGAGAAATGAATTTGTGATGCAATTTGGAATTTAGTTGCATCACTGGAGGCCTGCGTGGTGTGTCAGTGATTTTTGCGCGCAATTAGGACACAAGTGGTGGACTTCGGGTTTAAAATGAGATCCCGTGGGTATTTGGAGGACCCGTCGGGTGTTTAGAAGTGGTTTCGCGCGATTCAGATGTCAAAATTGGACTCCGGGCGAAGTTTGGATAAAAGATTACCTCTCCGGTCGCCTTCGGGAATTTTTAGAGTTGGAATTTGGCAAATCGGACTTCAGAATTGGACCCGGCGCGAAAATCAGATCGAGTGGGCTTGCGACAAATTTTCGGACGAGAATTTGGAGAAACGGACATCGATTCTGGATTCAGCGCGCGAAATCGCTAAGAATGGACTATTTACTTGTTGGTTTTGGAGCCCGATAGAAGTGCGCGTTTTTCGAGGCATCGTGGCACGGTTCCCGAGGTTGGCGGCTCGGAAATCGAGGCTTGGCGCGCGGTTCGGGGAGCGTACGGACGCGGCAGGGGCGCACTGTTGCGCTTCGGCGGGGGACGCGCGGGGGCCGCCACGTGGCGGGCCCCTGTTGGCGCCCGCTCGGGCGCGGGGGCGTGCGCCTGTGTGGCGCGCGCTGTGTCCCGCGCCCGTGTGGCGGTGTAACGCGCGCCCGTGTGGCGCGCGGTTTGCCGCACCCGCGTGGCACGCGATGACGCGGCCACGTGGCGCGGGGGGCGCGCGCTGCGCCTGGTGCGCGCGCCCATGCTTGTGGACCGGCCGGTTGAGGGGCCCCCATTGGCCGGTCCACGGTGGACCCGAGGCCGTGGACCACTCCCTCCTCCTCTTTTTCTTCTTCTTCTTCCTTCTCCCCCGCAAGCCTTTTCTCCTCCATTTTCTTTTCTTCCTTCTTCAACCGAGCGAGAGAGGGAGTGAGGAGGGGATTTGTGGTGGTGCGGCGGTGCGTTGTGGACCTCGTGGAGCGTGCGCGAGGTTCCGATGGGAGCGTTTCGACGGCGGCGGCGCAGTCGGGTGGGTCCCGTGTGTTAATTTTACGGTATTTTTAGCACAGTTTTGGGGCGTTCGTTTGGACTGTAATTAACCCCTTGTTCTTATCTGTGTTAGGGACTGCTTTTCGGCACCGTTTTGCGTGCGGTCTCCGACGGCGTGCTCCGTTTTGCGTGCGGACTCCGTTTTGTGTGCGGATTCTGGCACCTTGCACCGTTTTGCGTGCGGACTCCGGCATCGTGCATCGTTTTGCGTGCGGACTTCGGCACCGTGCACCGTTTTGCGTGCGGACTCCGACGCCGTGCACCGTTTTGCGTGCGGACTCCGTTTTGCGTGCGGATTCTGGCACCGTGCTCCTATTTGCGTGCGGATTCCAGCACCGTGCGTCGTTTTGTGTGCGGACTCCGTTTTTCGTGCAAACTCCGGCACCGTGCACCATTTTGCGTGCGGACTCCGGCGGCGTGCTCCGTTTTGCGTGCGGACTCCGGCAACGGACATCGTTTTGCGTGCGGATCGCGTGGAGGCCAATTGCAAGTGTCTACGAGCAATTGGTTGCACATCGAGGTGGGTGGCCTTATCTCCAAGTTTTATGGACTGTACAGTATTTCTACTGACGTAGGACTATGCATGATAGCTTATTTTCTTGTGTAGCATGCTAGATTGTAGGAATTGTTATTCCTTTTATCATCTGTTAATATAGTTATCTTGGAACTTGACCTAGCACCCCCGTCATATGTTGCATGTGTAACCAGACCAGTAGAAAACCCTCACTTGGGCTAGGGTTACTTATGCTTAGACATCCACACTGTTCTTTCATTCCTGGACATAGTGTTATCCTCGCCCGGGTAGTGGGCCGAGAGGTCGGGACTTTCTTTTAGTGTGGGATGCTTTTACACTCGTGCTGGGGAGAAGAGTGGAGTCTGGTAGTTGTAGTGGGTTGCTTATCTGTGCCGGGAGCCGTTTGGGTAAACGGTAGTCCCGGGAGGTCTTGTATCCCTGTTGTACTGTCGTGGGAGGGAGCCGTTGAGCAGACGGTAGTCCCGGGCCGTCGAGTATCTTCCGGTCAATGTTGTTGGGAACCGTTGGGGTTGACGGTGGTCCCAGGTCGTTGAGTGTTGTCCGACCAGTATTATTAGCCTGAGTTGTGGGTCGTTCCTGGCTGTGGAGTACCTCCAGCTAGTGTGCTATGTGCTGCAAGCTGTTGGAGAGGCTAGTGTCTCGTGTTTCGTGTGAGCTGATCAGCTGAGTCGTGGAGAGTGCTCCGACTGTTGTGCGAGATATTTGGGGATCTTGAGTCCTACCGTTTTGAGAGTGCGCGTGGATCTTGACTAGAGCCTGCTTATGCCAATGTTGATACTCTATGCCGCACCGTTTTCCTCAGTTGGAGTCGCGTCCCTGAGATGTCGCTGTGGATACGATGGTTGGCCTGTTGAGGCAGTTTTCCGCAGTGGATGCAACGATGGGCCTGTTAAGGCAGTTTTCCGCAGTGGATGCGACGATGGGCCTGTTGAGGCAGTTTTGCGCGAGGGGTGAGTTAGTCGGGCAGGACGCCCCACGTAAATCCCGTCCTCATGTGGATGTGTGGTAGTGGGCAGGTGCGTTCCTAGTCGACATGCGCAGTCTTGACTGGACCCTATGAGGCAGTCAGTTCGATTGGGTCGATTGAGCACCTTGGGTGCGTGTGGTCACATTTACGTTCATCTGTTCCACTTTTTGAGCATCTAGTTAGAGGCATGGTAGCTGTAGAGTAGCTCCAGCTTTTCTTGTTCAGATTTCATTGCACTGTTATCTTTTGCCTCTAGTAGACTTGGTGGGCAGACCGTTGGGCTTGTTGACGGCACCCACTGAGAACTACTGTGGGAAGTAGTTCTCACACCCGTCGTGGTGTCTTTTTTCCCAGGAACTTCTTCTCCTGTTCCTGTTGCTCCTGTTGCTGATCCTTCTGACCGAGGCGAGGGAGTCGCGAGCTAGTTCCCTACCCGTCGTTGGAGTGTAGCGGTACCCCTTCAGAGGAGAGCTTCAGTAGATTAGTTTACTTCTTTTTCCTCTGTTGAGAGACCTTTGTTGTGAGGTATAGAGTTGTATTTTATTTTACAGTTTGAGCGACTGATGTAGTGAGGATATTTTTGTATTGAGAGCTCGTACACCGATGTATTTTACTGGAGATATCTCCCTTTTGAGTTTTGTATCAGAGGACTTTTTATACGATCGTATTTGGGAGATGGATATAGTATTTATTTTCAGTTGTACAGTGTTTGGATTTCAGTTTTTAGTAGTTTACTTTCAGCTCTGATATCTGTATACTGTAGTTGATTCTCTTTGCAGGTTAGACGCTTCGTCTGTACGGCAGTTTCCGTACAGATGGCGGATCTGTTAGCGAGCCCGGGTCGCAGTTTCGACCCCGGGGCGTGACAACCACCCCCCTCCAAAATCCATCACGCACGCTCTCAACATATCCTCGAGGGTCAGTATGGTGCGCTCAGACTGGCCATCAGTCTGTGGGTGGAAAGCAGTGCTAAACCTGAGCTGGGTCCCCAAGGCTGACTGTAGACTCCCCCAAAATTGTGATACAAACCTCGGGTCCCTATCTGATACTATCGAGGCGGGTACACCGTGAAGCCTTACCACCTCATCCAAATATAACTGTGCCAGACGCTCCAACGACCAAGTCATCTGAACCGGCAAGAATGTGCAGGCTTGGTGAGTCTATCTACAATAACCCAGACCGCGTCGGCTCCACTCTGCGCCCTCGGCAGTCCAGTAACAAAATCCATAGTAATGTGGTCCAACCTCCACTCGGGAATTGGAAAACTCTGCAACTTGTCAGCAGGAACCCGGTGCTCAGCCTTCACTTGCTGGCAAGTTAAGCAGTGAGCCACAAATCTCCAAATGTCCCGCTTCATTCCGGACCACCAAAAATGTGCCTGGAGGTCCTTATACATCTTAGTACCACCTGGATGAATTGTATAAGGTGTATAATGGGCCTCTCTCAAAATCTGGTCTCTGATCTCAGGATCCATAGGCACACACACTCGGTCCCTGTACCGCAGTACTCCCGAGCTATCCTGTCACGCCCCGGAGGTTCTAACATTGCGGAAAAATGTACCCATTTTTTTTAAAAAAAAATACTTTACTGAACCTTGCCTCCGGCGGGTATCAGACCCGCCGCATATACAAATTCACTCCCCAAACGGGCGGAGTCTCCTTTGTATATGCACGGCGTTGCCAACAAGTCGAATACTTTAACCATTCCAAACATGACACGCAAAGAGGAGAGAATATACTAAATCACATCATCACCGCTATTCTATAAGACTATAGCATAAACCCATGGGTTTTGAAAATCGGTGCCCACACGACACCCAGTTTTCTAAAACGTTTTCGCAAACTCTTTGTGCGGCCATTAACTTGAAAGGATAAATCCACGGGTTTTAAAATCGGTGCCCACCCGGCACTTGCTTTGAAAACACTTTTGAAACCGATTTGTATTTGAAAACAAGCCACAATTACACATCCTATCATTCACCAGTTAATTACAAGAGAATCATCATCCCAACATCCATCAGAAACCACAGTAAATGAATCACAGTTAAACTAACCATAGCATAATGAAATAACCAAAAGTAAAGAAAATAACGTATCCTTTTACTAGCCCTCTCGGCTAGTGTCCCCTAACTGATGCCTCACCGTCGTCCCGAATTCCACCCCTACTCGAACCTGTCACAGTGTGGGTTGTCAGTGACTGATAAAGTAGAAACATGTAAGTAAACGCAATAATAGAATGAACACACCGAATCACCGGAGCATTTACTTTTCCCCTCCCCCTCATGTATCGCTAAATCCCTGTTGAAAGTCCCGCTGGGCACCTACCCCAGCTTTCAGAATATTTTGGGCCCCAACCCCAATACCGTACTCATCTTCATCTTCTTGGTGCCTCCAACCCCTCGACTGCCCAAGTAGCAGGCGCCTCTCCTTGAGGGGTCCCCACTAACCTCCCCTTTGGGGTACACGGGTAAACGACTTACCATCTTTTCGAAAAAATACACCCTCTGCAGTGGCCAAACTGCCGGTGTGCGTGCAAGCAATATGAGTATTTTATTTTGCCTTGCGACCTCAGCCGCTTTAGTCAGAACAGTATAACACACATGCGACCGCAGCCGCTTTTATTGACATATAAAAGGGATTCACATGCTATGGGGTTAGTCAAACTATCAACATATCTACTTTATCAAACGAGTATTCAAAAACGACACCACACCGGTAATAACCAACACCTACCCACCTCGATTATCCGAAACGTGTACTCCGGAGACCGAACCTTGCTCTCTGTTGTCGCCGGACCTAGAAGTAGTCCCCAAAAGAGCCGTGGTCAGATCAACAATATAATAGTGGATAAACTGAGACCAACAACTCAAAAACACTAAGGACAACTTGACCCGGCGGTGGCGCCTGCGCGCGTTGAGAGACGCGGCCGCCCCCGCGGAGTTGCGGGTCGTACGGCCGCGCGGGCACCGGCCCCGCGCGGTCTCATCCGCAACCGTGCGGACCTCAGCCCCGCACGACGCAAGGCGCGGCCGCGCGGGCGCCGGCCCCGCGCGGCACTTGCCGCGACCGCGCGGGCACCGACCCCGCGCGCCGCAACCGCGCGGCATTAAACGCGGCCGCGCGGGCATGGCCCCGCGCGGCACGTGTTGCCGCCGCCGCACGGGCACCCGCCCGCGCGGCACAAACAGCAGCCGCGCGGGCAAGGCCCCGCGCGGCACAAACCCCCGCCGCGCGGGCGCCCGCCGGCGCGGCACCAGCTGCGGCCGCACGGGCATGGCCCCGCGCGGCGCGTGTTGCCGCCGCCGCGCGGGCACCCACCCGCGCGGCACAAACCACAGCCGCGCGGGCAAGGCCCCGCGCGGCATGCACCGCCGCCGCGCTGGCGCCCGCCCGCGCGGCACCAGCTGCAGCCGCGCGGGGCGCGTGTTGCCGACGCCGTGCGGGCACCCGCCCGCGAGGCACAAACCGCAGCCGCGTGGGCAAGGCCCCGCGCGGCATGCACCGCCGCCGCGCGGGCATGGCCCCGCGCGGCGCGCGCTCCAAGCCGCGCGGGTGCCTGCCCGCGCGGCACTGGCTGCGGCCGCGCGGGCTTGAGCCCCGCGCGGCACGTGCCTCGACCGCGCGGGCGCTCACCCGCGCGGCGCTTGCCGCGGCCGCGCGGGCACCGGTCCCGCGCGGCGCTTGCCGCAGCTGTGCGGGCACCGGCCCCGCGCGGCGTTTACCCTAGCGGCGGCCATGCGGGAAACTTGGTCCCGCGCGGCTCTAGCCGCGGCCGCTCGGGCACCATCCCCGTGCGGCGCGCATTACGGTCGCGCGGCGATGTCCTAGGGCTTCGCGGCGCGATGCGTTGGGTAGCAAACGGCTACTCTTAAACTCCGTGAAAGACCGAAACCCAAAAAAAACCGAGCGAAACTATACAAAAATAAATCTTGCTTACCTCTATTCGTAGGAGACGGTTATCCGTTCACGCTCCCGGCTTCGGCACGTTCGTCGGGAGGATTCGGGTCCTTTAGCCTTCTCCTTCTTTTCCACCGTTCCCTTCCGATTAGGGTTTCGCCTTTCCTCTCGTTTCCCTCCGGTTAGGGTTTCGTCTTTTTCCTTTTCTCTCTCTTTCTTTCGGGAGGAGATACAAAATAATCTTTTGTACGACAAAAACCACTTCGGGTATTTTAAAATCCCAATTAATTAATTCCTTAATTAATTAATTTCTCAATTAATTAATTCCTCAATTAAGATCCTTCGAGATAATTCTTTAAAGATAATTCTTTTAAAGATAATTCCCTCTTTTTCCTCGGAAAGCGTGCCAAATCACTTACGCGGATTTCGATGCACCCCCTGGCCATTGCGATCATTTTCTACCCCTTTCCGGGAGTTCCGTAAGTCGGAATCCGGATCCGATCGCACTGCCGTTCTTCGTTTTTCGAGCTCTATCGCAGAAAAATACCCACACCTCCGAATTATTGACATTTAAACGGAAACTTTATTAGCAGGAGGTATTAAGAGTTACAAAATCTATGATATTACATATCCACTGTAAAATCCCCTATCTGATCTGCCTGTATCTGTGATCTGATCCTCATCAAATGGGGGTCCTCACTCTGTGTCTCCCTAATCCTGTCCAACAGAGTGTGCTGCAAGACCATAGACATAAGTCTAGCAGAGACCCCAGGGGATACCACCTCAATCTGTAGCCGCCTCATCTGCTCAACCAGTGGTGCCTGCTGTGTGATCACCATGCTCAAACTCTGCACAGACCTCCGACTCAAAGCATCTGCTACAACATTGGCCTTGCCGGGATGATAAAGGATGCTCAAATCATAGTCTTTTAGTAGCTCCAACCACCGGCGTTGCCTCAAATTCAGCTCCTTTTGAGTAAACAAGTATTTCAAACTCTTATGATCCGTGTAAATCTCACAGTGCTCACCGTAGAGGTAATGCCGCCACAACTTCAACGCGAACACCACAACTGCAAGCTCCAAATCATGAGTAGGGTAATTCTTCTCATAATCCTTTAATTGCCGTGAAGTATAAGCAATTACCCTACCATGCTGTATCAAAACACAACCCAATCCGCTGTGAGAGGCGTCACTAAAAATCACGAATCCATCTCCCATCACTGGCAATGCAAGAATTGGTGCTGAAATCAACCTCCTCTTCAGCTCCTCAAAACTCTGCTGGCACTGCTCAGTCCACACAAACCTCGTCCCCTTCCTAGTCAAACTGGTCAGGGGAGTAGAGAGCTTCGCAAAGCCCTCTGCAAACCGACGGTAATAGCCTGCCAAGCCCAGAAAACTCCGAACCTCTGTAATCGTCGTCGGTCTTGGCCAATCCCGAACTACATTAATCTTCGTCGGGTCAACTGCCACTCCTGCGGCTGATACGATATGGCCCAAGAATGCAACCTCCCGAAGCCAAAACTCGCACCTTTTTAAGCTTGGCATACAGCTTCTTTGTTACGGCATTTTGTGTTGGCACATTTCGTGAGTTGAGTCGGAGTCTTAAAGGGAACAAATTGTCAAATCGGCTTTCGAAGACTCATTGAAGATTCAACATGAGCTCAAGATAACACTCAGGTATGGTTAATTAAACCATGGTGATTTAAGTTCATTTATAACCATTGGAATCAGGAACTTAGTGAAAACCGGTTTAGACTTGGTTTAAGGAACTTGGATTTAACTTACAATCTATTTTAAGTTTGGTTTCCGGTACTTGGTTTGATTTGGATAAAGCTTATCTTGGAAAAATCAGTTTTTACATTACGTACCGGAACCACACTTGAAGTTCCTCTAACCCGACACAGAATTTTCTGTAAATTGCACTGCGTACCGGAACACGGACTCGCGTACCGGAACACAATAGAAAAATCTGTGGTTTGCACCATTGCGTACCGGAACGCGATATTTGGTACCGGTACACAATGCCCCTTCGGGATAAATTTCCTAAACCGACTTTTATCTTTTTCCAAGGGTTATAAATAGATACTTAGGGTTTCTAAACGAGGGTGACCAATACGAAACACTCGTGAGCAACCCTAGAGGCTGGTTTTTACCGTTCTTCTCTTTCGCCTCTATTAGGTCAATTCGACGGTTCTTCCATGATCTATCTTTCGTCGAATTGATCTAGTCTTTGCTTAGAGATTTCTTCTACGGTTCCTTCATGATAATCTAAGCAAAGGATCACCATCGAAGCCTATATTCTATATCGGCTATTTGCGTCGTGGATTCGGCGTGACATCGTGGATTCGATGTGTTGAAGGCGTTTCGTGGATTCGAAACGTGTGCTCGTGGATTCGAGTGGCGTTCGTGGATTCGAACGTGTGCAGTGGACGTGCAATCGGTGGAGCGCGAGGTCCGAAGAAATTGAAGGAGGGGTTGACACCTTGTTATTCTTCTTTTCTTAGAGGATTGTTATTGCGTGGACATCCAACCGTTCAGCGCAAGGTCCAAAGAAGCTGAAGGAGGGGTTGAGTCCGTGGAGTCGGTAATCACCTTGTTATTCTTCTATTCTTAGTGGATTGTTATTGCGTGTTGGTCCCGTGGTTTTTCTCCTGGATTGGAGTTTCCACGTATATCTCGGTGTGCTATTTTTATTTTCCGCATTGTTTTTATTTTGCACTGAGATTGAGTTTTTAAGTATTACACCTATTCACCCCCCCTCTAGTTGTTTGATAGTACCTATTTAGATCCTTTGGGATTAATAACTCTACAATTGGTATCAGAGCGGGTTTTAGGTTTATCTATCTTGATGGGTGAAAGTGGTAATATTTATAGACCTCCTCTTTTTGATGGGACTAATTATGCTTATTGGAAAGTGCGCATGAGAGCTTTTCTCATCGCAATTGATGAGCGAGTATGGCAATCCGTGGAATGCGGTTGGGTGCATCCTGTTGAGGAAGTAGGAAATTCTACTACCCCAAAACCTCGCTCTAGATGGTCCAAAGAGGAATTTGAAAGATCTTCTTACAATGGGAAAGGTATGAACGCTTTATTTAATTCTCTTTCCTCGACTGAGTTCACAAGAATTTCCGCGTGTGAAACCGCGAAGGAAATTTGGGATATTCTCAAAATTACACATGAGGGTACTAATCTTGTAAAAATTCAAAAGCTCCAGATGCTTACAAGTCAATTTGACTCTATTCATATGGAAGAGCATGAATTGTTTACAGATTATTACACTAGACTTCAAGATGTAATAAATACATGTGCTAATTTAGGAGAAAAGATCCCGGAGTCGAAAATTGTAAGACAGATACTTCGGACTCTTCCGGAACGGTTTAGGGCAAAGGTTACCGCCATTGAAACCGTTAGTCATCCGGATGAGTTGAGTGTAGAGGAATTAGTAGGTGCTTTGCAAACTTATGAATTGACTTTTCCTACTAATCAAGTTTCTTCCAAGTCTTCTTCTAAGCTTACAGGTATTGCATTCAAATCCACAAAGGAAGAAGATAGCGAATCAAGTTCCGACGATGAAATCTCTTTTGCCGATTTTGAAGAACAATTGGCGCGGATCACAAAGAAATTTCGTCGGAAATTTTGGAAGAATCGAACCGATGGATCTTCATCCACGAAACCATCTAAAGGATCATCGGGTTCTAAATCCTCTAACCTCAAATTCCTTGCAAAACCTTCTAAGGAAAAAGATGAATTGGAAGGGGAAATCCGATGTTATAGATGCAAAGGCTACGGCCATATTTCAACGGATTGTCCTACTCCGAAATTATATAAAAAGAAGGCTTTGCAAGCGAAAACTTGGGACGATTCTACTTCTAATGAATCGACCTCAAGTAAAGAGGAAAATGCCGTTGCTTTTCATGCCTCTCAAATTCCCTCCTCTAATTTGTGTTTATCATCTTTAGTCACTGACTCTACTCCTTTGATTTTGCATGAAACATCAACATCCAACGGAGAGTCATCAAGTGAGGGGGAGTCGGACGAAGAAGAACTCGTTGAGGCATATGAACAACTTCTTATGGAATCTAAGAAGATGGCCAAGCTTATCAAGAAGTTGAGGAAGCAACGACTTGAAGATCAAGACGAGAATCATGCTTTAAAGATAAAACTTCATGATCTCGAGGAGGAACAAGGACGCTTATTGCATAACAATAAAATCCTCCAAGAAAAGCTAAACCAATCGGAGACAAATGCTAAATCATATATGGACAAGATTGGTTTTCTAGAAAAGCAGTTTGAGGAAATTCATGTCACCAACCAAGCATTGACCAAGCGAGTTCATCAACTTAAATCCGACATACAAAGGATTTCAACCGGTTCCAAGAAACATGATTGTATGTCCGGATTAGGTCAAACCAGCAAGGTTGGTTTGGGATTTAAAAAGAACCAAACTGTGAAGGCTTCAAGTTCCACAACTAAATTGAAAGGAAGAACTTGTCACCTATGTGGACTTGAAGGACATTTGGTGAAGAATTGCCCGAAAAAGAGAAAGAAGAGTCCTTCGGCAACTTCATCTACAGAGCGAACTCAACGGAATCAAAAGACACATCAAGTCAAAGGAGTTCACTCAACCCACCAAAGGTCCGAGCCACAACATCAATCATTCAAGTGGATCACTGCGAGGCAAAGACCTAAGGTGGACCAACAGTCAAAGCGGACAACCCCCGGCCACAACGAATCAAGACAACCCAAAATCCAGCGATTTTGGATTCGGAAAGGTGATATCTTTCCTTGTCTTAAGTTCTAAATAGCTTATGACTGTATGTAATGCTTTGATTGGTTTTCCCTTCATATTTTTCTTAATCTTTGCATTACATGTTTTTCAATGCTCTTCGTTTTTATACTTTGTTTTTGAACAAAAGGGTTTTTACTGAACAAGTGCATTGAATAAAAAAGGGCTTCACTTTTATTCACTCCAAATTAATTTTATTTGGATTATCAACTTTACTCCTTAATCATAATCTTGAAGATACTTCATTATAGGAGTTTTTGATATTATAAGCATCAAATTTTAGAAATCATGTGTGATCTTTAGATGCTTAATCTATCTCGGTTGTGTGATTTCATTGTGATAAATGTGAGACAACCGATAGACTAAAATCTGGGATTTAATTCTTTCATGTAAGAGATTGCATTCTTACAAGGGTAAATAAATGAATTTTAAAAGATGTGGAAAGAGTTACATCCGAAAGGAGTGTGAAAACTACCACCACATGTTGGAAAGAGTTGCCACCCCGGTCGTCCGGTCTGTGTGTGAAGCTACCACATGTTTTGATGCTTGAAAAATATTTCTTGAAATTTTTAGTTGAAGCATTTGGAGATTTATATGCAAAACTCTTATACTTTGAACAATCTCCTGGTTGGTATAAGGTGGGATAGTTGAAAGATGCTCAAAGAGCCACCCTTAGGTATTTTAGTGATTATCTCAATTTGAAAGGGTAGAATTCAAGATTGATGTCGTTTGGAAATCTCCGTATGTCATCTTCGTAAATCCGTTACATCTTGATAGACTTTGGATCTCAAGATTATTTTTGATGACTTGTGTTTGATGAATATAACATGAAAAACGGTTTATAATGTTTTACCTTTATTTTTCATGATTTTGGAGTAAATCTTTTTAATTTTGTGAAATTAATTGGATTGAATGACATTTATGTGAATTCACTGTTTAAAGCACTTAAATTGATTTCTTGATGGAATACAAATCGGTATTTGAAAAGTTCCTAAAATTTGGATTTGTTTCAAGAAATTTTTGCTTTTTGGCTCTGTTGTTCCGGTACCTGCTCTTTAGTACCCGAAAATCCAATCCGGATTAGAAAATCCAATCCGGATCCCGAATGTGAAGTTTTCTGGTTTTTCACTTGCGTACCGGTACTACACTTTTAGTACCGGAACTACATTGCGGATCCGGATCCCCCTGCCTGTCAATCCGGATCCCGAACGATGGCTTTTCGGCTTTTACACTGCGTACCGGTACGCGGCTTCTGGTACCGGTACGCGATCTGGGATTCCTTATATTCCGAGACTACAATGTTTTATGTCATCTCTCCCACTTCAAAACCCTCCCTCTCTCTCTCTAAAACATCTCTAAGGGGTTTTTCATCAAG
Organism: Tillandsia leiboldiana; assembly: GCA_029204045.2. Classification (NCBI taxonomy): domain Eukaryota; kingdom Viridiplantae; phylum Streptophyta; class Magnoliopsida; order Poales; family Bromeliaceae; genus Tillandsia; species Tillandsia leiboldiana. Next base: position 90,495 of record JAQNDB010000209.1, on the reverse strand, counting down.
ATCAAGTGATTTGTTGCTTTGATTTGTAAGTTTCTTCATTAATCTTGCTTACCTTTGTTTCAAAACCCTAGTTTTTAGGTTTTGATGTTTTATTTTGGGATTTTTGAGTTGATCCTTACTCTAAATGAAATCTCTTGCTTAAATCACTCTTAATTCATGTTTAGAACATATTTGGTTGCTTTCTATCTAATTAGATTCATGTTTCCATGCTTATGTGATTGAATCTAACATTTTCATGTGTTCTTGACATAGAAAAAATTGAAAATTGGGGCTTTTAATGTAAATGATTTTTAAATGATGAATCATCAATTGTGACATGTTTAGAATGTTTCTTAGACATGTTTAAGCCTTCCTATACGATCAAATCATAGTGCATTGTGTTCTTTGTAGGAAATGGCATTTTCATGGCTTCTTACACTAGTGGTTTTGATGGCCACTGGAAGTGGACGTGGTCGCGGTTCTGGAAAGAAAAAGGCTACCAAGCGATCACGCAACGAGGATTCAACTAGCTCAGATTCTGAACATTCCTCAGAATATGAAGAGGAATCAGTTCAAGGAAAGGGGAAAGCACCTTTGGCTTCAAGGAAAAAGAAGGGTGCGGATTCTCCTCCGCGTAGAAGTACTGGTGGACCGGTAATACGCGAGCGCTCTCAACGGAGATCAAATGTTGATGAAAGTGAACCGCATGTGAGTGCAAAACGCCGTGCAAGATTTGCGAATCGCACATGCATTGGAGAGCGACACGTGAACTTTAATGAGCTATGTCGTGAGGTGCCAGACTTTGCAAGGCTTTTGGAACGAAGCCATATTCGGCCACTTGGCAGAGTTCAACCTAAGATGGGTTTTTGTGTGGAGATCATCAGGGAGTTTTACATGCGAGGTAACATACTTCAAAAAGACCATGAAACCGGAGCTTTCGTCTTTGAAACAACAGTTAGAGACGTCAAGTTTGACATTACTCCAGCAGTAATTGGGGCAAACCTTGGATTAGCTGTTGACACTTCTGGTCTATATTTCACTGAGGGTAATTTCCAACATGATACCCATTGGGATATGGTTGTGGACTCTATTTGCAAGACAGGGACGCACACGAACAGATCATATGTTGAATCAAAGGACCTAAAACCAGAGTATCATATTTTGTCCTTAATCGTATGCTACAATCTATTGCCCACACTGGGGACCAAAAGGATTCGATGGGATCGATTGTTACTTCTCTTTTTCCTCGGTCACCCGGAAAGTGCAAATGGAATTAACACCAACATTCCATTTCTCATTTGGCAGCAAATGGTACACGTCATTGAAGGATCAAGGCAACGTGACCTTCTACCGTATCCAATCTTGATTACTAGTATTCTGGAAGATCACGGAGTGGACATTTCTTGTGCCAAATATGATTATGGCTTGGGGGCAATTGATGGAATCACTTTAGCCAAGTCAATCAGCACTTTGAAGACATTTGGGCATACAAAGGCCTATGCAAGTGAAGCGACAGTGAGTGCACCACCTCGTCAAGAATCTCCTGAACCAGATGAGGTCATAACTCTTCAAACCTTGCATCGGGATGTTCGTTCATTAAAGCAAAGGATGGAGCAAAGGATGGAGCAAGGCTTCAAGAAACTTGAGGATGGTTTAAAGAAAATCTTCGATATCCTTGGGTGCAAACATGATGATGTGGTCACTGGAGCAACTGCACCGAGTACATCGCATGGACCAACATCACATGATGATGATGATGATGATTCAAATGAGGATGAGTGATCTCTTTTCCTTCTTGTTTTTGGTTTTCAGTTTCCTTTCACGTTGTGATGAACAAGAACTCTAATCGTCTTGTAACTAATAACTTATCCTCCTAGTATTTTTACTTTTTGTTTATATTAACTGTTTGACAATTTGTGACAAAAAGGGGGAGAACGGAAATAACGGAAATGATGGACATATCATAAAAATGATGGACATATCATAAAAAGGGGGAGACAGAAAATAATGATTGCATCACAAAGGGGGAGAACATAGATGCTCAAGACAGGGGAAGAACATGGAGAACATGGATGCTCAAGATAGGGGGAGATAAAGAAAAGATTGAAAGAGCTACAAAACAAAAGAGCCGGAAAAACAAACGAACCAAAAGGAAGACGAATCAAATGTAGGATTTTAATTTCTAATGACTAATGTTTGATTTTGTTTGGAGTTTTGTTTTGCAGGAATTACATCACTTTAAGACTCCAAGTCCTAAGTCATAGAGTATGTTATAGGACTGTTTGGTTCAAATGTATTTTGTATTTATTGGATCTTTCACGCAAAGAAAATCAATGTTTTGGTGATAACATTGAGTTTCGTCTTTTTGGTTTAAGATGAGTGACTTGAGCGACTTTATGTATTTTTGGATTTTGTCACGAAATTGCCAAAGGGGGAGATTGTTACGGCATTTTGTGTTGGCACATTTCGTGAGTTGAGTCGGAGTCTTAAAGGGAACAAATTGTCAAATCGGCTTTCGAAGACTCATTGAAGATTCAACATGAGCTCAAGATAACACTCAGGTATGGTTAATTAAACCATGGTGATTTAAGTTCATTTATAACCATTGGAATCAGGAACTTAGTGAAAACCGGTTTAGACTTGGTTTAAGGAACTTGGATTTAACTTACAATCTATTTTAAGTTTGGTTTCCGGTACTTGGTTTGATTTGGATAAAGCTTATCTTGGAAAAATCAGTTTTTACATTACGTACCGGAACCACACTTGAAGTTCCTCTAACCCGACACAGAATTTTCTGTAAATTGCACTGCGTACCGGAACACGGACTCGCGTACCGGAACACAATAGAAAAATCTGTGGTTTGCACCATTGCGTACCGGAACGCGATATTTGGTACCGGTACACAATGCCCCTTCGGGATAAATTTCCTAAACCGACTTTTATCTTTTTCCAAGGGTTATAAATAGATACTTAGGGTTTCTAAACGAGGGTGACCAATACGAAACACTCGTGAGCAACCCTAGAGGCTGGTTTTTACCGTTCTTCTCTTTCGCCTCTATTAGGTCAATTCGACGGTTCTTCCATGATCTATCTTTCGTCGAATTGATCTAGTCTTTGCTTAGAGATTTCTTCTACGGTTCCTTCATGATAATCTAAGCAAAGGATCACCATCGAAGCCTATATTCTATATCGGCTATTTGCGTCGTGGATTCGGCGTGACATCGTGGATTCGATGTGTTGAAGGCGTTTCGTGGATTCGAAACGTGTGCTCGTGGATTCGAGTGGCGTTCGTGGATTCGAACGTGTGCAGTGGACGTGCAATCGGTGGAGCGCGAGGTCCGAAGAAATTGAAGGAGGGGTTGACACCTTGTTATTCTTCTTTTCTTAGAGGATTGTTATTGCGTGGACATCCAACCGTTCAGCGCAAGGTCCAAAGAAGCTGAAGGAGGGGTTGAGTCCGTGGAGTCGGTAATCACCTTGTTATTCTTCTATTCTTAGTGGATTGTTATTGCGTGTTGGTCCCGTGGTTTTTCTCCTGGATTGGAGTTTCCACGTATATCTCGGTGTGCTATTTTTATTTTCCGCATTGTTTTTATTTTGCACTGAGATTGAGTTTTTAAGTATTACACCTATTCACCCCCCCTCTAGTTGTTTGATAGTACCTATTTAGATCCTTTGGGATTAATAACTCTACATTCTTCTCTCGCAGAAGCTGCAGCACTATCCTCAAGTGCTCCTCATGCTCCATATCACTCCGGGAGTAAATCAAAATATCATCTATGAATACCACCACAAACAGGTCCAAGTACGTGTAATGACACGACTTTTCTAGTGATATTTTACCCTCCTGCTAATAGAGTGTGAGTTAGAGGAAATTAAAATATCGGGCTCTTTAGAGTTGACTAACCCACGGTGCGGATATTTCTCGGTGATAGAGCTCGAAAAACGATGAACGGCGGTGCAATCGGATCCAAAATCCGATGTACGGATCTCCCGGAATGGGGTTTCTAAGATCGCAGTGACTTAAAGCGTGCATCGAAATTCGTGTAAAATATCCGGCACGCTTTTTGAGGAATTTTAGATATTCCGTGTGATTAATTAATTAAGGAATTAATTAATCAATGACGTGAAATTAAATCTGGGAATTTATTCCCTATATTCATTAATTAGGAAATTAATTAATCGGTGACTAGGATTTAAAAAGGTGGGGTTTATCTCGTGGGATTAGATATTTATTGTTAGAAGATAAATATCCGAATATTCGGGACTTTTCCTTTTTACGTACGAATAATAAAAGGGAAATAAAAGAATAAAATAAAAAGGGGAAATTAAATTAATAAGAGGATATTTAAACCCCGGTCACCGGAAAGCGGAAAAAAAACCCTAATTTAAAATACCGCCTTCTCAAATCCTCCTTTTTCGTGTGTACCGAAAACCCAACGAAACCCTAGTTGGAAAAGAGAGAAAAGAAAAAGGTGTCACGCCCCGGGGGTTTGTTTTAGCGGAAACGATTCATAAAAGTCGAATATTTGATGTGTAATTTTTTTTTGTTTAAAAGAGAACCTCTCTTCCCCGGCACGTGCCCAGACCCGCCACACATGCAGGATCACTCTGCAAACGGACGGAGTCTCCCCTGTATGTGCACGGCGTAGCGTTCAGTACATGTTCCAACATACACAGCCAATCAATCACAACAATTAACCAGCATTCTAAACTAATAACAGAAGAACCTATGGCCGGTCAATTTGGGAAGGATAAATCCACAGTTTTGAAAGAGCGCCTACCCGGCGCTTACGTTTTGAAAGCTAGTTTCGAAATTAGCATAAATCCACAAGGTTCGAAAGCGGTGCCCACCCGACACCAAGTTTTGAAATCCCTTTCGCAATCCATAAATCCACAGGGTTTTGAAACCAGTGCCCACACGACACTTAGATTTTAAAAACGGTTTTCGCAATCTTTTCTTTGTTTTTGTTTCGCTTTTCAAATGGCCAGTAGGAAATAAAGGAGAAGGTAGTGCATAAACAGAAAATCAAATACCGACATCTACGTCGACCCCACAAGGGTATCGGGAACCTCACACATGCCCACAATATAAATGAAAAACCGAAAAGAAAAGGAAAGTATAAAGTTCAGGGTCTCCAACGGTCCCGCTGTGTCCGCCCCGTCCTCACCGCCACCTACCTCTCCCCTCGCCTGGGCCCTGTCACGAAGTGGGAAGTCAGTGACTAATAAACGCCGTGCAAGGGAAAATAATAAAAACAAACCGTGGCGACAACCGGAGCAACCACCCTTTTGGGAAGGGGGGAAAAAGGTAACCTGTATATCTGCATCCTGTAATACCCGGCCGCGTCGGTCCACTACCGACGGCCCCATACCGTACCTGCAACACCGCGACCGCGCCGGACAACTAAACCGGCGGGTCGCTCCGCTCGCACCTAGGCGCCTCAACCCCACAACTAATAAGGGGCCCCCACTACGTCACCTCGTGGGTAAACACGGGTTCTACGACCTCTTTTCCGGAAAAGCGCACCCTCTGCGGTGGCCAAACCGCGGGTGCGCGTGTGGCAACCTCGAGCCCAGTAACCGTAACCACCATCATGTCAGTATCACAATAAGAATAATAAGAGTAATGAGGTAAATGAGGTAAATGAGGTAAAGTGCATAATCGAAAACAAGGTAATACTGCGCGCACTCGAAGGTGGCCCGCTGACATATAAGGGTTGAAAAAGAAGAACACCGTCGGCGATCGACGCTAGTCATTATAGCGAACCCACTAACATGCATAAGCTTTCACCCGTCATTACGTAACCCCAGTACACTTAGAATAGACCCCGTCCAATAAGATAGAATTTAGAGGCTAGGAATAAAGTAAAAACAACCCACCTGAAACGTGAAGAAAGTGTGTGGGAACTTCAGTTAAGATGCTCCCACCTTGAGCCCGAAAAGAACTACAGTAAGAAGTATCGTTAATAACATCGTCGGGGTCAAAACACTCAAAAACGGGGCGGAACGGGCCAAAAACGGAGCTTCTGGGCTCTTTGGCAGAAGGCTGGTGCACGGTCCAGGCATGGACCGGGTCTGCGGCCAAGGGTGGCGGCCCTCACAGACCGGGCGCACACTGTGCGGTGAACCGCCCCATCCTGGGCCGGGCCGCGCACGGGCAAAAAGGCGCGCGCCGGGTTCATCACTTCCCGGTCGCGGCGCAGCACCGGGCGCACACTGTGCGGTGAACCGCGCTTGCGGGCTGGGCCGGCGCACGCAACCGTGCACCGGGTCTGCGCCCCCAGGCCGCGGGGCGTGCGCCGGGTGCACGCCCAGCGTGTGGACTGCGCACTTGCGGCCCGGTCTGGCGCACGCAGCTGTGCGCCGGGTTCACGCCCGCAGGTGGCCGATCCGTGCGCCGGGTGCACGATCGGCCGGTGGACCGCGGCTGAGGGAGCCGTACGGGATGAACAGTAAGTTTCCCGTTTTCGCGTTTTCTCTCCGTTTTCGCTCCCGTGCGATACCGGCGACGACCCCGCGGACATTGTAACGGCGGCGGCGGCCTCCCGTCTAACAACGGCGGCGGCGGCCTCCCGTTCGACACCACGCCTCGCACGCAACACAACAAGAAGGAAAACCCTAAATCGAAAAAGATAACCGGGAAGGCCCGAACCGTTTACCTTGTTTTCGCCGGTGAGGGAGAAAGGAAGAGGATCGTCCCGCTCTCTTTCGTCGGGTTCCGCAGGGCGTGCGATCGTCCTTCCTTCTCCTCGTCTCCGTCTCGGTTCCTTACGCCCTCGGTTGAAAAGAGAGGAAATATGAATCGGGGTTTTTCCCCTTCCCTTTCTTAAGGGGGCCGCCTTAAACCCTAGCCGTCAAGAGAGAAACCAAGGAGGGAAAAACCCTACGACCCCCCGATTGTAAAGAAACCCTAAAATTGCCAAAATAAAAACCGACGGCTAAGATTGTCTCGAAAAGCGTGTCAAACGCTCGCACGGATCCCGGAGCACACAGAAAGGGGCCCAAACTTCAAAAATTTATTCTGGGAGATCCGGGAGTCGGAATTCGAATCCGATCGCGTCTTCGTTCACCGTTTTGCGAGCTCTAGCACCAAAATTATCCGCAAGTCCCGATGATCAGCCCAAAAATTCTCGAATTTCTGCCCCACCTTAGTCAACTAAAAAAAATATTAAATTAGGACCCTAAACGAAAAACCGAAAGGTCGAGGTACCACCCAAAAGATAAAATAACCCACTGACATAAAAAAATGAAAAGTCCGATCGCCTCGAAATGTGTACCAGCCACCTAGCACGGATTCCGATGCACCACTCAAAGCAAACGCTTTGACCCCCATTCCGGGAGATCCGTAAGTCGGAATCCGAATCCGTTCGCTTTGCCGCCCTCCGTTCTTCGAGCTCAAACGCAGAAAAATACTAGCGGCCCCGGTCAGTCCATTGCCGAAAGCGGTGAAAAGTTTTCCTACCAGTCCTGTCAAAATAAAAAGGGGGTATACAGGGTAAGGGAACGCCAGGACTCTACATCACTCACCACAAAAAAAAAAGTTTCGTCCTCGAAACTTAATCCTGGTCCGCAACGCATAAAACTGAGTAGCACTCCTCCATCTTTAACTCCTGTTCCTAAGTCGCTTCACGTTCTTCTTGGTTGCTCCACAGCACCTTCCCATAGGGGGTCGCCCGGTTGCACAATCCTTTTTGTCCTCTCGTGCTAAGGTCCGCACCGGTGTTCCGTCGAAGCTCAGGTCCTCTCTAAGCTTAAAGGCAGTGACCATCCGTCACCCAAAAATCAAGTAAGCAGGTTCAGAGCACATCTTCGAGAGTCCGGCTCATTCGCTCCGGCTGTCCGCCGGTCTGGGGGTGAAACGCCGTGCTGAAGTGTGATTTAGTCTCTAGAGCTCGTTGCAGACTTGCCAAAGGTTCGACACCAGCCGAGTGTCTCTAGTCCACCAAAATTTCTGCTTGAGGTCCTCGTACATCTTCGTATCACCTGGATGCGCCGCAGAGGAAGCGCCGTGCGCCTCTGACGGTAATTCCTTCTTCAATACTAGCAGTTCGGGCACGCAAGTCCACCCTCGAAAACGTATTGCGTTGTTCGCACTCGCCGAAAAGTCGCTTGCGTGGTCCGGGGGGGCCTTGTCTCGAAAAAACTGTATCCGTGCGCCCATCTTCTGACCTTCTAGGGTTTCTCTAAAAGGGTTGGCTTGACCCTCAAGGACAAAAGTCGCGCGACAGCACCGGTCCTGCTGAGTACTCGCGCTCATCGGTTCCCCCCCCCGCCCGATTTGACCCTTCCTGCTTAAAACATCCGCTACTACACTTGCTTTTCCCGGGGTGGTACTGAATGGACAAGCCGAGTCCTTCAGTAACTCCAACCAATGTTTCTGCCGCAAAATTCAAATCCTTCTATGTGAACAAAACTTAAGACTCTGGCGGTCCGAAAACACATCACGATGAACTCCAAAAGGTGGTGTCTCCAAAGCTTTAAAACGAAAGCGACTGTTGCCAGTTCCGGATCGTATGTCGAGCAGTTCCGCTCACCTTCTCTGTGATTCCCGTTGCTGGCACAATGTGCCCCAAAAAGTCCACTTCGCGAAGTCAGAACTCACATTCTTAGATTTAGCAAACAGCTTCTGGTCCCTGAGATTCCGGAGAAAAGTTCGTAAGTGCTCCTCGCAGTTGATTGGAGAGGTCATCAATCCCGGACTTGTTCTTCACTGTAACATTGTTTATCTCCCTATAGTCGATGCGTAGGCGTAGACTTCCGTTCTTCTTTTGCACGAAACGCACGGGTGCGCCCCAAGGTGACACACTCGGCCTGATGAACCCTTTATTCAGAAAAACTCCTTGTTGTGCCTTAGATTCCCTCAGTTCCGCGAAAGCCATTCCGCAAGGCGCCTAAATGATAGGTTGCGTGTCTGGTAGGAGCTCGAAAGATAGGATGACCTCTCGCCCGGGGGTATTCCCGACAATTCAGTCAGGAGGATGGCAGAAGAAACCCCTACCACGGGGGTGTCAGTGAACGACGTAAAGGGTCGAGTCGCTAGGCTCGCTGAAACCAAGTAGCTATACAACCGCCGGATACCTCGTCAACCAGTCCCTGCCCAGCACCTCGTCGTATTCCTGCCTCCCGACTCGAAATTCCCAGTCACGACGACACTGGTCCGCACGCCACCCCAGCCGGCGCTGAGCAGTCCGCAACAAAGTCTCGCGATGCGTCGGGGTGCCCCAGTCATACCGCCCAACCTATACCAATGGTCCCTTAAAAGTCCAAAACATCCAACCCGACGATGAGGAAAACAAGCCACACAACGCCCTCACAAGGCTCCGAGGGGTGCCAACCAAACAGGCTGGGTTACTAACTACCATAACTTCCCCTCCAAAAAAAAAAAAAATAATGAACTCACCTGTCACCGACACAGACCGCTCCCTTCCGTCCCCAACACGGGACACTTCCACCCGTCACCAACACGGGCCACAAGCTCGGAGCATATCCACCAACCCGGACCACCCGCTCCGACTATCCATCCTACCGAGGCGACGGTCAAGACTAACGTTAGGTTTCAGCTCTAAGACCTACCACAAGGTCTACCCCACAGAAAGGGCTGCGTACAGGGCCTCCTAGCCGAAGGTGACCAGTACCAAAACTCCGAGTAGTCGCCAGATCCCCCCCTTGACTCACACCAGCCCCAAAAGATCACAATCCACAACGCTCCCAACCAAGCCTCAAGGCTATGCGTTAGTCATGGGAAGCTGGCGACAAAACCCACAAGGTAGGGTCCTACTTCCGTCCCGGCGCCGACGGGGTGCGACGCTCCAACCTGCCACTAGCTCTCGGTCCCAAACCGTTGCCCCACCCAGCACCGGGCATCTAATCGAGCGGTAAACTTCTAGACCAACAGCGACACTCCCAACTAGAAGAAAATCTAAGCTCTAGGTCCGTTCAGCAAAGACCTCCAGGTACTGAAGACTATCCATCTGAAATCTAAGGGTCGGAAGAAGACAAGCAACGAAAACAGCGAGAAGAACCGTGTCAAAAGTTGCCTAGGTTCACTAAACACACTCGAGGGATCACACGCCAACCCACCAGCAGGACAACCGAACCGACGCACTTGTGCAAAAAAAACGGGAACCCAACCCAAAGCTTTACCACCACAACCCCACCAAAAGGAGCCACCCGTGAACCCATCACGACGATCTCTACAATCGTCGCAGTGTCTACGGTGAAAGGCCGAACCATGGGTAATAATTATAGGGGAAGAATCCTCACTCCCTCCCGTACCTTGCCCATGGTGCAAAAGGGATCGACCGACTACCCGCTGTAACTTAACACCAGAAAACCCAGAAGGTACATGTTTGGACAAACGGCTATCCAGTTACTCATGACCGACAGACGGCTGACAAACCAACAACCCCCGGTGGGTTGTGCTACCACCCGAGCGATATCGGGAAAAGAAACCCAATAGTCCCCGCACTCTCGCATCTGTTGCCGCAGGAGCTAGTTTTCCGCGGTCGTCGACGTCGTCGTATCTGCCTCCGCGTCCCCGGCCGATGATCTGGTACGGGCCATATCTGTACACACACAACAAGAGTTAGCTCTAGACTTCACTTACAAAACAACGAACCACCTAGCGAGAGAAAAGGACTCGGACTCTTCCCCCCCCTCGATCACTCGCGTTCTACCTTCCTATGCCCTACCCATTTCATTCACCTGTAGGCAAGTGAGGTATCCCCACGGATGTCGGCACAAACTATTGTGATTGAAAGAACGTCTCTGATACCATTTAATCTGTCACGCCCCGGGGGTTTGTTTTAGCGGAAACGATTCATAAAAGTCGAATATTTGATGTGTAATTTTTTTTTGTTTAAAAGAGAACCTCTCTTCCCCGGCACGTGCCCAGACCCGCCACACATGCAGGATCACTCTGCAAACGGACGGAGTCTCCCCTGTATGTGCACGGCGTAGCGTTCAGTACATGTTCCAACATACACAGCCAATCAATCACAACAATTAACCAGCATTCTAAACTAATAACAGAGGAACCTATGGCCGGTCAATTTGGGAAGGATAAATCCACAGTTTTGAAAGAGCGCCTACCCGGCGCTTACGTTTTGAAAGCTAGTTTCGAAATTAGCATAAATCCACAAGGTTCGAAAGCGGTGCCCACCCGACACCAAGTTTTGAAATCCCTTTCGCAATCCATAAATCCACAGGGTTTTGAAACCAGTGCCCACACGACACTTAGATTTTAAAAACGGTTTTCGCAATCTTTTCTTTGTTTTTGTTTCGCTTTTCAAATGGCCAGTAGGAAATAAAGGAGAAGGTAGTGCATAAACAGAAAATCAAATACCGACATCTACGTCGACCCCACAAGGGTATCGGGAACCTCACACATGCCCACAATATAAATGAAAAACCGAAAAGAAAAGGAAAGTATAAAGTTCAGGGTCTCCAACGGTCCCGCTGTGTCCGCCCCGTCCTCACCGCCACCTACCTCTCCCCTCGCCTGGGCCCTGTCACGAAGTGGGAAGTCAGTGACTAATAAACGCCGTGCAAGGGAAAATAATAAAAACAAACCGTGGCGACAACCGGAGCAACCACCCTTTTGGGAAGGGGGGAAAAAGGTAACCTGTATATCTGCATCCTGTAATACCCGGCCGCGTCGGTCCACTACCGACGGCCCCATACCGTACCTGCAACACCGCGACCGCGCCGGACAACTAAACCGGCGGGTCGCTCCGCTCGCACCTAGGCGCCTCAACCCCACAACTAATAAGGGGCCCCCACTACGTCACCTCGTGGGTAAACACGGGTTCTACGACCTCTTTTCCGGAAAAGCGCACCCTCTGCGGTGGCCAAACCGCGGGTGCGCGTGTGGCAACCTCGAGCCCAGTAACCGTAACCACCATCATGTCAGTATCACAATAAGAATAATAAGAGTAATGAGGTAAATGAGGTAAATGAGGTAAAGTGCATAATCGAAAACAAGGTAATACTGCGCGCACTCGAAGGTGGCCCGCTGACATATAAGGGTTGAAAAAGAAGAACACCGTCGGCGATCGACGCTAGTCATTATAGCGAACCCACTAACATGCATAAGCTTTCACCCGTCATTACGTAACCCCAGTACACTTAGAATAGACCCCGTCCAATAAGATAGAATTTAGAGGCTAGGAATAAAGTAAAAACAACCCACCTGAAACGTGAAGAAAGTGTGTGGGAACTTCAGTTAAGATGCTCCCACCTTGAGCCCGAAAAGAACTACAGTAAGAAGTATCGTTAATAACATCGTCGGGGTCAAAACACTCAAAAACGGGGCGGAACGGGCCAAAAACGGAGCTTCTGGGCTCTTTGGCAGAAGGCTGGTGCACGGTCCAGGCGTGGACCGGGTCTGCGGCCAAGGGTGGCGGCCCTCACAGACCGGGCGCACACTGTGCGGTGAACCGCCCCATCCTGGGCCGGGCCGCGCACGGGCAAAAAGGCGCGCGCCGGGTTCATCACTTCCCGGTCGCGGCGCAGCACCGGGCGCACACTGTGCGGTGAACCGCGCTTGCGGGCTGGGCCGGCGCACGCAACCGTGCACCGGGTCTGCGCCCCCAGGCCGCGGGGCGTGCGCCGGGTGCACGCCCAGCGTGTGGACTGCGCACTTGCGGCCCGGTCTGGCGCACGCAGCTGTGCGCCGGGTTCACGCCCGCAGGTGGCCGATCCGTGCGCCGGGTGCACGATCGGCCGGTGGACCGCGGCTGAGGGAGCCGTACGGGATGAACAGTAAGTTTCCCGTTTTCGCGTTTTCTCTCCGTTTTCGCTCCCGTGCGATACCGGCGACGACCCCGCGGACATTGTAACGGCGGCGGCGGCCTCCCGTCTAACAACGGCGGCGGCGGCCTCCCGTTCGACACCACGCCTCGCACGCAACACAACAAGAAGGAAAACCCTAAATCGAAAAAGATAACCGGGAAGGCCCGAACCGTTTACCTTGTTTTCGCCGGTGAGGGAGAGAGGAAGAGGATCGTCCCGCTCTCTTTCGTCGGGTTCCGCAGGGCGTGCGATCGTCCTTCCTTCTCCTCGTCTCCGTCTCGGTTCCTTACGCCCTCGGTTGAAAAGAGAGGAAATATGAATCGGGGTTTTTCCCCTTCCCTTTCTTAAGGGGGCCGCCTTAAACCCTAGCCGTCAAGAGAGAAACCAAGGAGGGAAAAACCCTACGACCCCCCGATTGTAAAGAAACCCTAAAATTGCCAAAATAAAAACCGACGGCTAAGATTGTCTCGAAAAGCGTGTCAAACGCTCGCACGGATCCCGGAGCACACAGAAAGGGGCCCAAACTTCAAAAATTTATTCTGGGAGATCCGGGAGTCGGAATTCGAATCCGATCGCGTCTTCGTTCACCGTTTTGCGAGCTCTAGCACCAAAAATTATCCGCAAGTCCCGATGATCAGCCCAAAAATTCTCGAATTTCTGCCCCACCTTAGTCAACTAAAAAAAATATTAAATTAGGACCCTAAACGAAAAACCGAAAGGTCGAGGTACCACCCAAAAGATAAAATAACCCACTGACATAAAAAAATGAAAAGTCCGATCGCCTCGAAATGTGTACCAGCCACCTAGCACGGATTCCGATGCACCACTCAAAGCAAACGCTTTGACCCCCATTCCGGGAGATCCGTAAGTCGGAATCCGAATCCGTTCGCTTTGCCGCCCTCCGTTCTTCGAGCTCAAACGCAGAAAAATACTAGCGGCCCCGGTCAGTCCATTGCCGAAAGCGGTGAAAAGTTTTCCTACCAGTCCTGTCAAAATAAAAAGGGGGTATACAGGGTAAGGGAACGCCAGGACTCTACAAAAGGAAACCCTAACCGGAGGAGAAAAGAAGGAAAGAAGGAGAAAGCGGAGGAACCCGATCGCCCCAATTGACGTCCGGAGACCGGAGAACGAGATCATCTACGGGGAGCGGATCCGGATCTCCAACGCCGCGAGAACCAAGATCGGTTCTTTAGTTCCGATAAATTAAGGTTAGTGATCATCGTTACGTTTGTCAAATTAATCGGGGGTTTTCCGTGTTCTTGTAAGGTCGTTTTAATTGGTACATCGATCGCGGATTTTCGTCAGGTTTTGATCCATGTTTTATTCTCGTTCTTGATCGAGGGTGATCGATGGTTTTTATCGAGTTTAATCGATGATTTTTTAATCGGTTTCTTTTTATCGGGCTTCCGATCGACGTTTTGGTTGTCCGTCGATCGTTGGTTTAGTCATTAGAATTATCGTGCATTTATTCGAGAATTTTTGGGGATGTTTCGTCGGAACATAGTGGGTTAACGGGAGGCCGCCGCCATCGTTTTTAAATGGGAGGCCGCCGCCGCCGTTACCATGTCCGCGGGATCTTCGCCGGAGTCGCACGGGAGCGAAAACGGAGAAGAAATCGCGAAACGGGAGCGAAAACGGAGAGAAAACGCGAAAAGTTAGGGTTTACTGTGCTGTCCGTACGGCGGCGGTCCACGGACCCCGGGCGTGCACCCGGTGCACGCCCCGCTGTCCCAAAAGCGCAGACCCGGCGCACGAAACCGTGCACCGGGCTGCACAGTGTGCGCGGTGCACGCCCTAGGCGTGCACCCGGCGCGCGCGCTTGCGGCCGAAGAGCAAGGACCCGGTGCACGCTCGGGTCGTGCACCGGCCCGGCCCGAGATGCGCGGTGCACGCTTCCTGCGTGCACCCGGCGCATGCCGCCGCCGCCTGACGCCGTGAACCTGGTCCACGGATGCTCCTGTGCACCACCCGACAGCCCAAAGTTCGATAGCTCCGTTTGGGTCCGTTTTTCCACCGTTTTGAGCGCCGTTTTCGCCGTTGGGATCACAATCTCCGCGGTTTTCTTGGCATGGCCACTTGGGATCTTCTTGGTCACTATTTTATTTTCTTGGGTGCCGATTTCGCCGACGCTCCGCGCCTCGACGAAATTGTCGGGGGCGCGCCGTCGGGTCCCTTTTCTCATCGTTTTTGCCGTCGGGGCCTTTTTGATTTAACCATTGACGTCCCGAGTGGGCTACGGGTTGGGGATTGGGTTTTGTTGGTTTTCCGTTAGCGATCTTTGGGTTCCGACGGAGTCCGCGATGATATAGTCGCGGTCCGGTTGCTGTTAACCATCAGTTTTATCGTCGGGGACCCGGTTTGATCTAAGTTTTCGCTTTTACTCGACAGTTTTGATTTGTTGGGTTTTTGATTTACGTCCCGGTCCTCTAGGTGCAGTGGTTTCGGTTTTGTGGGTTTATTGTTACAGTGGGTGGGGACCACTGATTTTTCCTGATTAGGGTAAGGTGCTAAATGGTGCTCTTGGATATTTTAGTAGGCCGCGAGGAGCTCTGTTTTGCTTAGGAGGGTCGCGGGCGCGGTCGGTTGTCTTCATTCCAGGTGGGTACCCTTGCTATAAGTGCAACAAGTGCAGTAAGTGCATCTATCATCATAAAAAGGCTCGTTAAATTGTCTAACAAAGTAGATGGAATGTTAAATCTTTCGCTTAAATGTTTCCTTTCATTCTAACATGATAATTGTAGCGACTGCGGTCGCGGTGCTCAATACACGCCGACACCGGCAAATATTGGGGTGGGATGCTGCACGTACACAGGCGGATTGGCCTCCGCATGGGTGTACTTTTCCGGAGAAGTGGTCTCTTTTGACCCGTGTGCCTCACAAAGGGGTGGAAGCCGTGAGGACCTCTTCACGACAGCTAAGGTGGCCGCACTAGCTCCGTGAAGGGGTTAAAAGCATCAATGGGGTTGTGCACGAGGAGGGACTTCCGTCTCTCCGACAGGTACTCTGGGGTTGGTGCCCAGCTTATTTGGTGACAGGGTTTTAGCGAAAGGTTCCGGTGTATTTCGGTTTGTTCTTGAATCTATGTTAATCGTTAAGACATCTACTTTGTTTGTCACTGACTTTACCCACTCCGTGACAGGTTTGACTAGGTGTTGTAGTAGCCGTTGGTTTAAAATATTTTAAGGGTCTACTTTTGGTTTCGTTAACTCTGCATTTCGTTTCGGGGGCTGGAGGGTGATCGAATAATTCCTTGTTTCCGGACAGACCGTCGGGTCCCGCGGGTATTTTTAGTTAATAGGGCTCGCGAAACGGAGTACGACGGCGAAATCGGTTTTAAATTCTGACGCCGGAATCTCCCGAAATAAATTCCGGAAGGTGGCTAGCGGTTCAGGTGGTCAACGCGGTTTTTCAGGCAGACCGGACCCTGGTTCGCACCCGACTAGTTACCCGCATTTGACTTGATTCGGGTTCAGTCCCATTCCCCAACTTAACCGCTCCCGCCAACTTAACCGCTCCCGCCTTTTCCCCGTCGTGCAACTCCCCATAACTACCCGCAACTCCCCATAACTACCCGCAACTCCCCATAACTACGTGCAACTCCCCATAACTACCCGCAACTCCCCATAACTACCCGCAACTCCCCACTACCACCCGCAACTTCCCACAATTCCCCTGCGTACGAAACCCCAAGGGCAACGAGAACCCACTTCCCCAACCCTTCAGTTTCCCAACTGAACCTTTCTGTTTCCTCACCGATTGCGCGGAGGATCCAAGCGGCGAGACCAAGGAAGGAGAGGGAGACGTCCTCGCATTCCTTGTAGCCGAACTCGCAGGATCGGATCACCCTTCCCTCCGACAACCGAGGTGAGCACGCTAGGGTTTTACTTTCTTGCTTCGTTCTTGATTGGAGCGGACGAGGGGGGGAAAAGAAGGGGCGTGGGCACCGCCGGAATCCGGCGCGCACGGAGCCCCGCATGCGGGCGGGCTGCCGCCCAGCCGCGCGGGGCTGGGGGCACGCAGCCCCGCATGCGGGCACCTCCCGCATGCGGGCGGGCTGCCGCCCAGCCGCGCGGGGCTGGGGGCACGCAGCCCCGCATGCGGGCGGGCTGCCGCCCAGCCGCGCGGGGCTGGGGCGCGCAGCCCCGCATGCGGGCAAACCCGCATGCGGGCGGCCTGCCGCCCAGCCGCACGGGGCTGGGGGCGCGCAGCCCCGCATGCGGGCAAACCCGCATGCAGGTGGGCTGCCACCCAGCCGCGCGGGGCTGGGGGCGCGCAGCCCTGCATGCGGGCAAACCCGCATGCGGGCGGGCTGCCACCCAGCCGCGCGGGGCTGGGGGGCGCGCAGCCCCGCATGCGGACAACCCTGCAGGCGGGTGGCTGCCACCCAGCCGCGCGGGGCCAGGCGCGCGCGCCCGCACTTGCGGGCAGGCCGTCATGCGAGTAGCAAGGAGGGGAGGGGCCGGTAGGTTCCACGGGAGCCGGAGCCGTCCGCGTTGTTGGCCTCACCCGGGGACGCCGCCATCCATGCCGAGTCAGCGGGGCGTGCCCCGTGATCGACCGGGAGGGTTGGGTGTTCCGCGTCTTTTCTACTTTAGTGTACCTTTCGGAAAGTTGGAGTTACTAACTCCGGTGAGACAGGTTCGTGTAGGTCCGGGCAGGCACACCGGGACGCGACAAAACCCGAAGTCGATCAGGAGCGCGATAACGAACAGGTGGGTTTACGGTCGAGGCTGAGTATTGTGTTGGTGATCCGAAAGGGACCTTTCTTTTATTGTTAATCGGTACTAACACTGACGGTTTCTATGATGTACTATATTACCCCGTGTCTTGGTTACTTATGCTCGAGTTGCGACACGCGCACCCGCGGTCTGGCCACCGCAAAGGGTGCTCTTTTCCGGAAAGGCGGTCTTCGACCCGTGTTACCCCACGAGGTGACGTAGTGGGGGCCCCCGTAGGTGTGGGGTTTGAGGCAGCAAGGTGCGAGCGGTGCGACCTGTCGGGGTTGGTACCCGACGAGGTCAGGTGTGAGACCCGTCGGGGTTGGTACCCGACGAGGTCAGGTGTGAGACCCGTCGGGGTTGGTGCCCGACGAGGTCAGGTGTGCGACCCACCGGGATAGGTGCCCGACGCGGTCAGGTGTTACAGGTGTTACCGGGGTTACAGGTGTTACAGGTGGCACAGGTGGTTGCGAGTTACCGTTACGAGTAGAGCGGTTGTTCCGGCTAGTCTTACTTTTGTGGCTTGGTATTACTTTACTGCTTTAGTACTATTTTTATGATAGTGTCGCTGACTACCCACTCTGTGACAGGTACCTCCAGGGGGTAGATGTAGGCGACGGTGAGGCCGAGGTGGTAGCAGTCGGGCTGAGGGGGCCCTAGTATGCTGGTTTCTTTACTTTCTCTGCATTTCATTCGGAATTGTTGGTTATTGTGTGGTTCTCGATACCCTTGTGGGGTCGTGTGGATGTTGAGTATTTTCATTCTGGTTATGCACTACTGTTTCCTTTATTATTCCCGTTTGGCCGTTTTCTAAACAAATCAACTAGAAAACAAAAGAAAAAGGACTTCGAAAACTGTTTTCAAAAGTCTAGGGTCGGGTGGGCCCGTTTTCTAAACCTTGTGGATTTATGCCGTTTTCCAATCAGTTTTTTCAAAACCTAAGGCCGTGTGAGCCTGTTTCCAAAATGGTGAGTTTATACGTTCAACCTGACTGGCCACAGGTATTGTTTCGCCTTCATGCACCGTACTACTTCGAACTGTTGTGATTAAATGGGAAAATGATTGCTTATGTTCGACTATTGTAACAGCCGCGACGCCGTGCATATACAGAGGAGACTCTGCCCGATTTTTGAGTAAATCTGTATATGTGGCGGGTCTGGGCACGCGCCGGGGAAGGAGGTTTTTAAACAAAAAAATTTGTACGCACTTTACGCGTACTTTGAGGTATCGTTTCCGCTAAAATAAAACCCCCGGGGCGTGACAGGTGTAGTAGTCGGGACGACGGTGAGGCAGCGATTAAAGAATATTAGCTGGATGAGGTTTATTCCATTATTCTTGCTTGGGTTATCTCTTCCCCTTGTTATCTAAGTTTAAGTTCTCAATTGCTTGATTGTGGAATGTTGTGGATGTTGGATTGAGAGACGGTTTTGTGATGTGGTTTTTATAATGTTCCTTAATGATTTATAAGCGGCATGTTTTATACCGAACAAAAAGGGGTTTCGAAAATGTTTTCCAAAACCAAGTGTCGTGTGGGCACTGCTTTGAAAACCTGTGGATTTATCCTTTCCGAAACGATGTAGCCGCCTTACTGTAAATGTGTAGACGTTTTTAAAGGAATGGGTGTCGAGTGGACACCGTTTGCAAACTTGTAGGTTCCTCTTAATGTGATTAAATGTCTTTACACTCTCGTACTTGTTGATTGTGACTGTGTGGTTAAAGATTGTATGTTGATGTTGTAAATGAGACGCCGTGCATATACAAAGGAGACTCTGTCCGTGGGCAGGGTGAATTTGTGTATGTGGCGGTCTGACACGCACCGGGGACGAGGCTGATGCTTATTTATTAAGGAAAAAATTTATACACGCACATTTCCGCTTATCTTTACCTAAAAACCCTCGGGGGCGTGACAGATTAAATGGTATCAGAGAAAAACAAATTTAACCACAGCAGTCAGTGATCCACATCCACAGTGTATGATGCCACAAGCAAATCGAACATGAGATAACCAAGGTGTAGGTGTGGTAGATCGTGAGTGTACGAGGGATAAAGGGGTATTTAATTTCGGTGTGTCCGTAGGTCGTGGTGCTAGACCAGTTAGGTCTAGGGTTGACTTGGTTTCTTTGTATATAGCGAATAATGGCCCGAAATGGGCTATCAGCGGAGAACACAGGGGCAGAAAGTACGGTGCGAACAGCGGCGGAGTATTAGCTTCTCCGACAACGACTACAAGAGATGGCCAGGCAGTTAGCAACCCTTATGGAACAGATGCGATAGTGGGTGCAATGGTCGACTACACCAATGGGGGTCGCCCAGGCTTCTCTGCCCGGACCAGCCGCACCAGCAACTTTGGGACCTACGCTGGGAGCCGTTAT
Organism: Tillandsia leiboldiana; assembly: GCA_029204045.2. Taxonomy (NCBI): domain Eukaryota; kingdom Viridiplantae; phylum Streptophyta; class Magnoliopsida; order Poales; family Bromeliaceae; genus Tillandsia; species Tillandsia leiboldiana. Next base: position 70,631 of record JAQNDB010000209.1, on the reverse strand, counting down.
TGGGAACCCCTTGAGGGAGAGACGGCCGACCCTTGGGTCGTGGGAAAATAGGTAGATACCATGGAAAGGCTCTTCGAAGCTTTGCTAATGGAGGAGGGTGAATGGGTCCCTTTGGCAGTCCTTTTTCTTGAGGGAGACGCCCGCAAGTGGTGGAAGACGGTGCGCCCGGACCCCTCGGAGGGCACCGCCCTTCCATCTTGGACCACGTTCCGAGGAAAACTGTTTGGGGCATTTCTCTCCGACAGCATCAAACAGCAGATGGAAGATGACCTGAAGCCCATCAAGCAAGGAAGTCGGACAGTTATGGGATATCAACGGGCATTTGCGAGGTTGATCAAATGAGTTCCCTTGTTATAAGAGATGAATCTCACAAGGCCCGTCTATTTGTGAATGGCTTATGGAGCGACATCTTCAAGGTGGTGCAAACGGCGGGTTTGCACGCCTTCCAGGAGGCGGTCGATAGAGCCACCGCGGTGGAGCGCGGATTTACGATTTCACGAGCCCGACGGGAGAGCTCAGAACACAACAGGGATAAGAAACGAACTCGGCCAAGCTTCGGAAGAGAGCATACCAAGAGGAGCCGGCCTCCTAAATACTCGAGATTGCAACAAGGAACCAAGAATGCGCCGACGAGAGGACAATGGCCGGTGGACAAGTCTTGCATCATTTGCGATGGAATACACCAAGTGACCGGATGTCTCCAGAAGCAAGACCATTGTTTTCGAAGTGGCAAACCGGGGCACTATCGTTGCAACTGCCCCTCGAAAACGGGGACATCATCCGTAGCAACATCTGCACCCTCGTCTCCGCAATCAGGAGGAGGGAGAGTCTATACGATGACCCACCATAGGACGGACCCATAGAGCATGATGTAACAGGTAATACTCGAGTTTCAGACCATCGTGCTAGAACTTTGGTGGCAACACCTAAGCATCCCACTCTTTCACCTCACTTCATGTTTTCACCTTACCTTAGTTATTAGAAGAAATCCCTATCGTAGGAATAAGTTCGGTTGGACCCTCTGGCTACCCCTCGGGGCAGGCGGCTGTACCCCTTCCTGCCCAGTGAGGGTGAGGCGGGTTCTTAGTCTCTAAGAACTAATGAGGTTCCGTTAAAGGTTGTCGGTGTAGCGCTTGGGGCCGACAGTCGCGGCAATCTTTAAGCGGTAGTTGACTGCTTGAAGTTCCAAGCGAGTCTCCGGGAACGGACTTACCGGAACTTGTAAACTTAGCTTGTAGGAACGCCTTCTGCTCGCTTTTCTTTGTTGCGGGCAAGGAGCTTGGTAGAAGGCAGTCGAGTAGCGTTCACGAGTACCGTATGGATCTCGACACGAGAAGGACAAATACTCCTCTACCTCGGATAGATGACCTACGCGATCAACTACAAGGAGAAACGGCGTTCCCAAAGAATGATCTGCGGTCCAGCTATCGCCAGCCTAGAGTCCGGGGTAATGACATACTGAAAACAGACCTGCGAGCTCGGAATAGTCAACATAAGTTTACAGTTGTACCGTTTAGACTCGTTAATGCACTAGTGGTGCTCATGGGCATGATGAATAGGATATTCAAGCCCTTCTTAGACCAGTCGGTGATGGCCTTTTAGTGGACGTTCCGATCTACTCTCGCACAGACAAGGGGTATGGGGAACACTTGCGAGTAATCCCCCAGACCCTCCGGGGTCAGAAACCATATGCCAAAACTTATAAAGTGTGAGTTATGGTCCGCAAGGGGGACTTTTTGAGGCATATCGTTTCGGTGTCTGGAATTGCAGTGGATCCAAGGAGGATTGGATCAGGGATCAACTGTTACGGAATTTGAGTTGGCGTAGTTTCGTGAAAGGTTCAAGTCTTGAAGATTGAAGGTGAAGAAAGTTGGATCATTTAACTCAATCTCAAGAAAGAAGAATTCAAAAGGATCAGGTATGTTTAACTAAAATTTATTGGTGATCCGAATACTTCTTGTAGTGTAGAAACACCTGGAAGAATTTTCAATTGCATAAAAATCAAAAAACTGGTGTTCGGACATGTTCAGGATCCGGATCAGAGCCAGCAGTCCGGATCCCGAAGGTTGTTGTTTCATACATCACTTCAATCCGGATCGCAGCATCTCACGATCCGGATCCCGAACGTTGAGTTTTCTGAATTGTATGAACGATCCGGATCAGGCATTCCGATCCGGATCCCGAACGATTGTTTTTCTGGAAACCGTCTTTCTTGCTACTGCAATCCGGATCGCCCAAATCCGATCCGGATCGCCGTCCGTTAAAATTCCAGAAATGTTAGGTTTTTGATTCTTATCTCCATCCAAATGTTTCTAACCTATAAATAGACCCTATGACTCTTTTTCTAGGGTTAAGGAATAAGCCGATAATCGAAAGAGCCGTCATATTCATATATCATTTTATACGGCCTAAGATCCACATATAGAGAAGAAAGGAAATCATTAGATAATACTCTATGTTTCTTCATCTATATTGATTAGTTTGATTCTAGGTTTTCATACTCACATCTTGAGTTGAATCAAACTAATGAATACTTAGATGGTATTTCCGATCTATCTTTGATCTAAGTATTCGGCGGATCATCACCACCCAAAAACAACGATTTACCCCAAAATCGGCGCGTGGATTCACGTGTCCTTGTGGATTCAAGGTTCAACCGCTCTCGTGGATTCGGAGCGAGGCACGTTCGTGGATTCGAAGGGTGCTACTGGGTGAAGACCGTGGATTCGGTCGGATGTCGTGGATTCGACGTTGGACGCCGTGGATTCGGCGTTGGGCGCAGATCGTGGATTCGAGAAGCGTCGTGGAGCGAGCGGAGAAGATCCTCTAGGAGCGTATGGAAAAGGTTGAGTCGTAAGTGTGTACGGTAAATCACCTTGTACGTGTTTTAATTCTAGTAGATTTCGCCGTGTTATCGGTCCCGTGGTTTTTTACTCCGGTTATGGAGTTTTCCACGTAAAAATCTTGCGTGTTATTTTTATTTCCGCATTGGGTTTTTTATCGCAACGATTTTTGAGTGTTTATACGTTTACACCTATTCACCCCCCTCTAGGTGTTTTTTCCCCTATTTAGATCTATATTACATATAACCCAACATAGCTGTAGTACTTTTCTTGCAGGTAGGACGCTTCGCCTATGCGGCTTTGGCATAGGTGGCGGATCTGTTGGCGAGCCCGGGTCACAGTTTCGACCCCGGGGCGTGACAGGCAGGGTATTACAGACGCTTCGTGGAAGGCTTCTCAAAGATAGCCACTCCCCTAAATCGATTAACCCCAAAAGGGGAGAATTTTATCTGGACGGCCCAATGCCGGAAGAGCCTCGAGGAACTCAAGGAAAGACTGACACGGGGAAAAAGAATGAGAGAAGAAGAAAGCGGAGGAGTCCGATCGCTTTCGATCTGCGTGCCGGAACCGGAAGTGTGAGCGGATCTTCTTCTTCGACGAGATCGTGGTAAGTGATGTTCCTTTTCGGTAATTACTAGGGCTTTGTCGCTTTTTCGTTTAACCGCCGCCGCTGCCACCGCACCGCGCGGCCTAGTTTAAGGTTGTAAGAAAGATCTTAAGAACTCTTCCTGAACGATTTCGCCCAAAGGTTACAGCCATTGAAACTATTAAACACCCGGACGAAATGCGTGTAGAAGAATTAGTTGGTTCTTTACAAACATATGAAATGACATTTACTACTAACAATTCTTCTGGAAAAGCATCCTCTTCTAAGTCTTCAGGTTATGTGTTGAAAACAACTAAGGAAGAAGACGCGGATACATCCTCCTCAGACGATGACGAGAACCTTTCTATGGAGGAATTTGAGAAGCAGCTCGCTCTCTTGACAAGGAAGTTTCGCCGCAACTTTCGAAGGGGTAATTCAAGTAAATCTCCATCCTTCGGAAAGTCGAACAAAGGCAAGGGTACTTCAAGTTACAAGTCAAGAAAGCAAGAGAACTTCTCAAAGGATAAGAAAAGTTCAGAGGGACAACTACAATGCTTCAAATGTCGAGGCTACGGCCACATTGCAATGGAGTGTCCCAACAAGTATCCGGCAAAGAAGAAGGCGATGCAAGTCGTCACTTGGGATGACAACTCAACGTCAAATGAGTCATCTTCAAGTGATGAAGAAAAGAGCACCACGGCATTCCACGCGTCCACATCTTCACCCTTCATGTGCTTTATGGCAAGTACGTCCGAGTCATTGTCCAACTCCACTGTTGAAAAGATTGCAACAGACAACGAATCGGATAATTCGGAAGGTGAAGATTTTGCTCTAGCCTACCACAGACCTTTACGGGATTCAAAGAAACCGGCTAAGCAAAACAAGGGGTTGAGAGGGAGATTGCAGGATCTCGAAGAAGAAGTAAAAAGGGTAACTTCTCTCTCGACCGATCTTGAAGTGGAAAGGGATAATCTGATAAAAGCAAATGTTTCCTTCAAGAGTCCAATGAGCAACTCGAGAAGAATTATATAGATACGGTGAATAAAGCGGATCACTTCTCAAAGCTCTACAACGAGGCTCGACAGGATAACCTGGAAATGACAAAGACCATTCTCCAACTCAAGGATGACTTGCAGCGATTCTCTTCAGGAAGGAGTAAGTTGGATAGGCTTCTTGGTCTTGGTCAAACAAATTGGTTCGGCCTCGGGTACACTCAAACTGGAAACAGTCCAAGTTCGAGTGGGACAGTTTTTGTGCCTCAATCGGTATCTCCTCCTCCGACACCGAAATTCAAGACAAACAACGACAACAAACCTACTTCATCCTCTTTGGGATCGTCAAGATCTAAGGTATGTTTTCGTTGTGGTGTTTCAGGGCACATAAGAAGATATTGCAAGACGGGAGTCAAACGCTCACCTCAAACACCTCTTGCAATGACTACCACAAAGGTGATTCCTCGGAAATCAATCGCAAATCAATTGAAGGAAAAGAACCTTGGTAGTTTACCGCGCAAGACGACTTCATCAAGGTGCAGCAATCGTTTTAACAAGACGCTTTCACCTAGGCATATAACTTCACGACCATTACCGACGCATTCCAAAAAGGTTTGGGTGCGCAAAGGTGAAATCTTTCCTTGTCTTGTTACTAATGTTTCCTTGCATGCATATGATAGTTCGTCTTGGTATCTGGATAGCGGGTGTTCCCGTCACATGACCGGTGACAAAAATAGTTTTCAAAATCTTGAGAAAATCTCCGGAGGACTCGTTGTTTTCGGAGACGGTCGATCTTCCAAAATTGTTGGAAAAGGAACAGTAGCTATTCCAGATGGCCCGGTTCTAAATAATGTGTTATTTGTTGATGGTCTTAAGACTAACCTCATAAGCATAAGTCAACTTTGCGACAATGGTTTTTCAGTTAACTTTTCATCTGTTGAATGTGTTGTAACTGATAAGGACCATGTCTTCTTTTTAAAAGGGGTTAGATCTGAAAACAATTGCTATGTTGTTCCTAATAAAATTTCAGAAAAATGTAATCTAGTTTCTTTGATTAATGAAACAATTTGGCATGAAAGGCTAGGTCACATAAATTTTAAGGAACTTGCTAGAATTTCAAACAAGGACGTGGTCAAGGGGGTTCCAAAACTTTTATTTAAACAAAACATTGTGTGTGGTGGTTGCCAAAAGGGAAAACAGTCCAGGACTGCATACAAGAACTTGAACCACGTTGGTACAAAACGGCCTTTGGAACTTTTACACATGGATTTAATGGGGCCAACTCGTCAACCATCTTTGGGAGGTAAATGGTATATTTTCTTGATGATTGATGATTTCTCTCGATATTCTTGGGTAGCATTTTTAAAAGAGAAAGCTGATACTTTTGATTCTTTTCACGAGATTTGCCATCGTATTATGATTGAAAAGAATGAAAAGATCATTCGTGTTAGAAGTGATAGAGGTGGAGAATTCGTTAACTCTAAATTCATTGACTTTTGCTCTTCAAACGGTATTAAGCATGAATTCTCTGCACCCTATACACCTCAACAGAATGGTGTCGTCGAGCGCAAAAACAGGGTTGTTCAAGAGATGGCACGTGTTATGCTTCACAGCCGGAATTTACCGTTACATTTTTGGGCTGAAGCTGTGAACACTGCAATCTATGTAATTAATCGAGTTTATTTGCGCCCGGGAACGTTAAATACACCATATGAACTATGGTGTGGTAGAAAACCCAACATCAAATATTTTCGCATCTTCGGGAGTCGGTGTTACATTTTACGTGACCGTGAAAATCTTGGAAAGTTTGACTCTCGAAGTGACGAAGGGATATTCTTGGGGTATTCTACAAATAGTAGAGCATATCGAGTATTTAACTTGGAATCTAAGACGATCGTAGAATCTATAAATGTTAAAGTAGATGAAGCTTTTCACTTTGGATCTGGAAAATCTACCCTCGATATCTCTCTAGATGATGATTCACCTGCCATTGCATCTTCTCATAATAATACTTCCAATATTAATGATGCATCTAATGGTTCTTCAAGTTTATCTGATGTGCAGGAATCATCTCATATACCTCCGAGTACTCCGTTTCAACAAATGCTACGAATCTCCAAGGATCATCCGGAATCGAATATTATTGGAGATCCACAAGAAGGAGTTAGAACTCGGAGGCAGTTGGTTTGTGGATTCGCTTGCTGCGTATCTTTAATCGAACCAAAGAACATAGATGAAGCTCTTCAGGATGACTACTGGATTAAAGCAATGCAGGAAGAGCTCCATCAATTTGAGCGAAACAAAGTATGGGAATTAACGAAGCCTCCAAAGCAACATAATGTGATAGGTACCAAATGGATTTTCAAGAACAAGAAAAATGAGGATGGTACTATCATCAGGAACAAGGCACGATTAGTTGCTCAAGGCTACTCTCAAGTAGAAGGTATAGACTTTGATGAAACATTCGCCCCTGTAGCTAGACTCGAGTCCATTCGTATACTTTTTGCTATTGCTTGTCATTTTAAAATCAAATTATTTCAAATGGACGTTAAGAGCGCGTTTCTAAATGGGTTTTTAAATGAGGAAGTTTATGTGGCTCAACCGAAAGGTTTTGTAGACCATAAACAACCTAATCATGTTTTTCGTTTGAAAAAGGCTCTTTACGGTCTGAAACAAGCACCGCGAGCATGGTACGAAAGGTTGACAAAGCACCTTTTGGAGAAGGGCTATACTCGAGGGGGAGCTGACAGGACTCTCTTTGTGAAGCATTATCAAAGCAATTTCATTGTAGCACAAATCTATGTCGATGACATTGTATTTGGCGCAACAAGAGATAATGATGCTTCTAAATTCGCGGAGACCATGGAAAGCGAATTTGAGATGTCCATGATGGGCGAATTGACTTATTTCCTTGGATTGGAAATTAAACAAAATGATGAAGGTATTCACTTGAGTCAATCCAAGTATGCAATGGAGTTGGTTAAAAAGTATGACTTAGAAAATTCGAAGGATTTTCCGACTCCAATGGGAACTAGCCACAAGGGACTTGGAAGTGATTCACAAAGTGAGAATGTAGACGAGAAACTGTATCGAAGTATGATTGGAAGTCTACTTTACCTCACGGCTAGTCGCCCGGATATATCCTTTAGTGTTGGGATTTGCGCGAGATATCAATCAGCACCAAAGGAGGTTCACCTGAAAGCGGTGAAAAGGATCATCCGGTACATCAAAGGATCAATTAATTTCGGAATTTGGTATCCTATGGGAACTAGTTTGGATATTGTTGGATACTCAGATGCCGATTGGGCAGGATCAGTGGATGATCGGAAAAGCACCAGTGGTGCATGCTTCTATCTTGGCCATTGCCTTGTTGCATGGCACAGTAAAAAGCAGAATTGCATAGCACTCTCGACTGCCGAAGCGGAATACATTTCAGCGGGTAGTTGTTCAACCCAACTCATTTGGATGAAAAGTGTGTTGAGCGACTTCCGGATTTCAGCATCTTCGGTAACAATTCTTTGTGACAACACAAGTGCAATTAACATTTCTAAAAACCCTGTGTTGCACTCTAGAACAAAACATATTGAACTTAGATATCATTTTCTTAGAGAGCTAGTTGAATCAAATACTCTTCAACTTTCATATATTTCAACTGAGGATCAATTAGCTGACATTCTAACAAAACCTTTGGATCAAAAACGTTTTATTCATTTGCGAAAAGCAATTGGAATGCTTTCCTGGAAATAAACTTCTTTTTGAAACCTTTGCTTAGGATAGGTTTTGTTTTTGTTTTGTTTTGTTCATTATCTATGTTTGTACATAGGACATTAATTGAGCATATATCATAATTGACTTTAATTGCATCTTTTCGCACATTTAGAAATTTATTATGTTTTTGCCATCATAATATTTCACTGTTGCAATGATCATTTATGTTAATTAAATCATCTTCTAAGTGATCAAAGTCAATTTCTCTCTCAATGATCTCTTAGTATAGTCATTATCTTATTTGGCTGCTTAGTCGAGTATGAAATCGAGATCAATTTTTGGTTGAATACTTTATATCTTAAATAATTGATAGCCAATTGAGGGGGAGTCAAAGAAATGTAAAATGCTCAAAAGATGTGGAAAGAGTTACATCCCAATGAGGAGTGTGAAAACTACCACCACATGGAGGAAAGAGCTACCACCTCGGTCGTCCGAGTATTGTGTGCAGCTACCACATGTATACCAAGCATGGTTGTTCAATTTTTGATTAAGTAAAATGCATGTTGAAATACTTGACTCCGTCAAATTTCAAGGTTGGTATAAGGTGGGATTTTAAAGAAAGATGCTCAAAGAGCCACTCTCTTCAACAGATTGTATAGATAAATTATCTACCATATTTGGGATTTCAAACATCTATTGATCTTTGTATTTCATTTTCTTTACCGAATTGATGATTTGATAAAGGCATTACTCATAAGATCAAGTTAGATGTAATTGAAGGTGTTCAACTTTAAGGGATTTAATTTTTGTAAATTCTCGTTTCATTTTTGGATATTATTGATAGATTTGGCATAATCTAATTCTTGTTGTATGAAACGATGATTTTTGTTTAAAGTTGATACACAATTGTGCTTACATACTTTTTCTGGATCTTATGAAATTTTTCTAAATTTTTTCTGAAGAAAAAGTTGGAGCCGATCCGGATCGGGCAAGGTGATCCGGATCCCGAACGCAGGCTTCTTCCTGCGGCTGGCCGATCCGGATCGAAATCTCGATCCGATCCGGATCACGGCTAGGGTTTTAATAAGAACAAGAGGGTTTTGATTTCTTTTACCTTAATCTTTTGTTCTCAAGTCTCTAGAGCCTCTCTCTCTAGAACTATTGCACCTTGGAGCTTTCCAAACTCAAGTTCTTCGAATACAAGTAAGTTTTATTGATCAAAATCCTGTTTTTCACAGTTTTTCTCTATTTTCTTCAAAACGTGATGAGATTTTTCTATCTTTTTTGTTTTTGAATGGTTTTTGATCAAATTTCTTTTGAAATAAGAACTCTGGGTAGTTTAGTTTTGATTATATGCTAGGTATTCCCAAGATAAACGGATTTTTAGGCTTCGATTTCTAAAAATTTCAGTTTTAGGGCATATAATAAGGATTTTCGAAAATCATGCAATTGATCTATTTTTAAAAGTCCTTTTGCAAAACTAATTTGATTCTTAGTCTCTCTACATGATTATGATTGTTTGGGTACAATTTTTTCAAATCTTTAAAAATTAACAATTTATCATGTGTTCTTGAGTTGGTCGTCATAGGACTTCAATCTTCTTAAGGCATTTGGATCAATGGAATTCTCATGGATTATTCTTTTGTTGGTCACAATAGTGCACACTCGGGCCACAAACAAATTAAAGAGAGCTAAGAAAACACAACAAAAAGGTGAGTTTCTTCTTATCAGTGACACAGAAGTGGAAGCAGACTGTCAAGAGGTAGATTAGACTGAATTGACAGATGATGATGACTTATTGACTGAACAAAAGGCGTCTGATGGTTCAAAAGGAAAAGCTTCCAATGGATCAAAAGGAAAGGGACCCATGGACAAAGGAAAAGCACCTATGGCTAAACCAACCATCTCTGTGAAAAGAAAACGAGTAACTAGATGCTTTGGACTACGACGAGACGCTGATATTAACACGCCGATAGTTCCTGACTCCCCGCCTCGCGTGGAAGGAGTGTTCGTCAGCATGGATCGCCTTCGAGCGTTTGAACGTCGTGAATGCATCGGTGAACGTCATGTCAACATTGAAGCTCTCCGTAATCACTCACCTAAGTTTGGAACCTTGATTGAGCAAGCTAATCTCATCCAAGTCTGCCGATTCCCCGAACTACTTGGGTATTGTTTGTATCGTGTAAGAACCTTTTACACGAATGCAAGACATCTTCGAGAAGATGAAAATGGATCAATGCATTTCTATACTAATATCCAAGGGATGAAACTTAAAATCACTCCGCAGCTAATTCGCGAAGTCCTTGGAATGGAATCTAACACATCGGGACTCAACTTTTTGAAAGGAAGAAGTTTGACGAATGCCTTGTGGCAAACAGTGATAGATAAAATTTGTTTGGAATGAACGAAATCAGCTAATGGTAAAAGTGTAAAATCCAAACATCTTCGACTGGAGTACCGATTTCTAAATTTCATCACGTGTTACAACATTCTACCTAACATGCAGACTAAGGTCGTGAGATGGGAGAGACTGCTGTTCCTATATCTCTTAGGTCATCCCTCTGAGGCTGTAGGATTGAACATGAATATCCCCTACATAATTTGGAATAGAATGTCAAGATATATTGTGCATCCTCATCCTTCTGAGCGACTTCCGTTTCCGTTAATCATCATGAGGATCTTACAAAAGTTTGACATTGATATAAGCTCGACATCTTATCAACACTGTTGGGGGATGATAGATGAGTCAACGATTGTGAAGTCATTTCACAAATTACCACATGTTACTCCGACACATTCCACTGGAAAGAAACCTTGTGTCGGCACCTCGGCCTCACCGTCTCAACAAGCATCAGAACAAAGGCGAATGTCTGAAGAACTCGAGATCATAACGGCATCCCAAATTACATTGACCAAGAAAGTAAATTCAATGAGGAAATTGATCAAGAACATGTTCACTAAGATGGGATATAGTGCGTCTGAGGACTCAGACTCGGATAACTAATTTGTGCTTTAACAATTTTTGTGCAGATTTGTGCAGGATTTTATCTTTTTAGATTTTAGTTCTAGTTCTTACATTTCGGAACAATTTTTGAAATTTTTAACTCTCCTTAAATTTTTGGTAATTTTGGCTGTTTGTGACAAAAAGGGGGAGAGAGTTTAGAGAGAACTTGAACAATGATTGAACAATGATGATGTGAATGTGTGAACATCAAGGTAAGTATCACTTCAACTTTGACTTTGGTGAAGGGTAAGTATCACAACTTTGGTTTTTATCTTGTGATTTGTTGCATGTTCCTACTAACTATTCGACTAACTATTTGGACATGTATTATTACTAACAAGTTGTTTGATTACTAATGTCACGCCCCGGGGTCGAAACTGCGACCCGGGCTCATTAACAGATCCGCCATCTGTACGGAAACTGCCGTACAGACGAAGCGTCTAACCTGCAGGAAGAATCAACTACAGAGATACAGATATCAGAGCTAGAAGTAAACTAGTAAGAACTGGAAACCAAACACTGTACAACTGAAGATAATACAATATCCATCTCCCAAATACGATCGTATACCAAGTCCTCTGATATAAAACTCCAAAGGGAGATGTCTCCAATAAAGTACATCAGTGTACAAGCTCTCACTACAAAAATATCCTCACTACATCAGTCTCTCAAACTGTAAAATAAAGTACAACTCTATACCTCACAACAAAGGTCTCTCAACAGAGGAAAAGAAGTAACTAATCTACTGAAGCTCTCCTCTGAAGGGGTACCGCTACTCTCCAACGACGGGTAGGGAACTAGCTCGCGACTCCCTCGCCTCGGTCGGAAGGATCAGCAACTGGAGCAACATGAACAGGAGAAGAAGTTCCTGGGGAAAAAGACACCACGACGGGTGTGAGAACTACTTCCCACAGTAGTTCTCAGTGGGTGCCGTCAACAAGCCCAACGGTCTGCCCACCAAGTCTACTAGAGGTAAAAGATAACAGAGCAATGAAATCTGAACAAGAAAAGCTGGAGCTACTCTACAGCTGCCATACCTCTATCTAGATACTCAAAAAGTGGAACAGATGAAAGTAAAAGAGACCACTCGCACCCAAGGTGCTCAAAAGACCCAATCGAACTGACTGCCTCATAGGGTCCAGACAAGCCTGCGCCTGTCGACTAGGAACGCGCCTGCCCACTACCACGCATCCCCATGAGGATGGGATTTACGTGGGGCGTCCTGCCCGACTAACTCACCCCTCGCGCAAAACTGCCTCAACAGGCCCATCGTATCCACAGCGGCATCTCAGGGACGCGACTCCAACTGCGGAAAACGGCGCGGCCTAGAGTATCACAAATTGGCATAAGCAGGCTAGTCAAAATCCACGCTCACTCTCAGAACGGTAGGACTCAGGATCCCCAAATACCTCGCACAACAGTCGGAGAACTCTCGACGACTCAGCTGCTCGGCTAACTCGAAACACGAGACACTAGCCTCGCCAACGGCTCGCAGCACAAGGCTCACTGGCTGGAGATACTCCACAGCCAGGAACGACCCACAACTCAGGGTAACAAAACAGGTCGGACAACACTCAACGACCTGGGACCACCGTCAACCCCCAACGGTTCCCAATAGGGCGGACCGGAAGATACTCGACGGCCCGGGACTGCCGTCTGCGCAACGGCTCCCTCTACGACGGCACAACAGGGAAACAAGACCTCCCGGGACTACCGTTTACCCAAACGGCTCCCGGCACAGATAAGCAACCCAGCTACAACTACCAGACTCCACTCTGCTCCCAAGCAAGAGTGCAAAAGCATCCCACACTAAAAGCAAGTCCCGACCTCTCGGCCCACTACCCGGGCGAGAAAACACTATGTCCAGGGATGAAGGAACAGTGTGGATGTCTAAGCATAAATAACCCTAGCCCAAGTGAGGGTTTTCTACTAGTCTGGTTACACATACAACATATGACGGGGGTGCTAGGTCAAGTTCCAAGATAACCACATTATCCGATAATAAAGGGATAGCCATTCCAACAATCTAGCATGCTACACAAGGAAATAAACCATCATGCATAGTCCTACATTAATAGAATTAATGTACATTCCATAAAACTTGGAGATAAGGCCACCCACCTCGATTGCCACCAATTGCTCGTAGACACTTGCAATTGGCCTCCACGCGATCCCCACGCAAAACGAAGTCCGCTGCCGGAGTCCGCACGCAAAACGGAGCACGGTGCCGGAATCCGCACGCCAAACGGAGTCCGCACGCAAAACGATGTCCGCTGCCGGAGTCCGCACGCAAAACGATGCACGGTGCCGGAGTCCGCACGCAAAACGGTGCACGGTGCCAGGATCCGCACGCAAAACGGAGTCCGCACGCAAAACGGTGCACGGTACCGGAGTCCGCACGCAAAACGGTGCACGGTGCCAGGATCCGCACGCAAAACGGAGTCCGCACGCAAAACGGTGAACGGTGCCGGAGTCCGCACGCAAAACGGTGCACGGTGCCAGGATCCGCACGCAAAACGGAGTCCGTACGCAAAACGGTGCACGGTGCCGGAGTCCGCACGCAAAACGGTGCACGGTGCCAGGATCCGCACGCAAAACGGAGTCCGCACGCAAAACGGTGCACGGTGCCAGGATCCGCACGCAAAACGGAGTCCGCACGCAAAACGGTGCACGGTGCCGGAGTCCGCACGCAAAACGGTACCGAGAAACACAGATAAGAGCAAGAGGGTCAATTCACAGTCCAAAAATAACGCTCCAAAACTGTGCTAAAAATACCGTAAAAACAAACATAGGGGACCTACCCCGACTGGGCCGCCGTCGCCGAAACGCTCCCCACGAAAAAACTCGCGCGCTCCACGGGGCCCACGACGCCACGCCGTACCTCCCACCATCTCCCTCGCTCTCCCTCTCGCTCGGTTGAAGAAGAAAGGAAGAGAAGAGGAGGGAAAATGGCGTGCGCGGGGAGGAAGAAGAAGAAGAAAAGAGGGAGAGAGAAGGCGGTCCATGGATCCGGTCCACCCCGCCGGTCCACCGCGCGGGCCAATGGGGAAGCCCCATCCGGGGTCCACAGCACACGGGCGCGCGCGCCCGGTCCACGCGCGCGCCCACAGGGCCACGCGGCGCGCAGCAACTCGCCCGCCACACGGGCGCGTTGCACGCACCGCGCAGCCCAGGCGCGGGACACGCGCCCGTTACACGGGCACGCGTGCCCCCGCGCCCGCGCGGGCGCCAACGGGGGCCCGCCACGTGGCGGCCCCCCGCGCGTCCCGCGCCTGCGCCCCGTCCTATCACGCGGCCGCCTCGACCCGCGCGCCTTGACCCGCGCGCCACGCTCGCCTCGGGATCCGTGCCACGCGCACACCTCGATAAACGTGCCGTTTTGCCTCGAAAAACGCGCACTTCATCCGGGCTCCAAATCCAACAAATAAATAGTCCATTCTTAGCGATTTCGCGCGCTGAATCCAAAAACGATGTCCAATTCTCCAAATTCTCACCCGAAAATTTGCCGAATGCCCACTCGGTCCGATTTTCGCGCCGGGTCCATTTTTAAAGTCCGATTTGCCCAATTCCAACTCTAAAAATTCCCAAAGGCGACCGGAGAGGTAAACTTTTATCCGGACTTCACCCGGAGTCTAATTTTGACATCTGAATCGCGCGAAATCACTTCTAAACACCCGACGGGTCCACCAACTTCCCACGGGGTCTCAATTTAAGCCCGAAGTCCACCACTTGTGTCCAAATTGCACGCAACCCACGCAGGCCTCCAGTGATGCAAGCAAATCCCAATTTGCATCACAAATCCATTTCTGGGTCCCCAACACGCGCACCAACACCCCCAACGGCGACCGAAAGCTGCCCAACAACCAGCAACCCTACGCGGGGGATTCCGGGACCTCACAACTAACAAAGCAAAGTTATGACATTTGGAATTTTATTGCTTAGAAGATATGTCAATGTTTGATTGTAATCTTATTACATATATGAATTACTCAATGTCATGGTGAGCATAAACTCTATCTCTGTTAGGTTTTGAATGCTAAGTATTCTTGAGGTATCTAATGATCTCTTTTTGTCAAGAATGATTTCTTTGTGCAGAGAGTACAGATGTCTAAGTCTAGAGTCTGTTTTAGGAGTTTATATCTCATGTTTTTAAATTTTTGGATCTCCATTGTAAATTTTTGTTGTATGGTGATAGCAACAAAAATATCTTTTTGAATTTTCTTTAGTGGATCTGTGTTTTGTCACGAAACCGCCAAAGGGGGAGATTGTTACGGAATTTGAGTTGGCGTAGTTTCGTGAAAGGTTCAAGTCTTGAAGATTGAAGGTGAAGAAAGTTGGATCATTTAACTCAATCTCAAGAAAGAAGAATTCAAAAGGATCAGGTATGTTTAACTAAAATTTATTGGTGATCCGAATACTTCTTGTAGTGTAGAAACACCTGGAAGAATTTTCAATTGCATAAAAATCAAAAAACTGGTGTTCGGACATGTTCAGGATCCGGATCAGAGCCAGCAGTCCGGATCCCGAAGGTTGTTGTTTCATACATCACTTCAATCCGGATCGCAGCATCTCACGATCCGGATCCCGAACGTTGAGTTTTCTGAATTGTATGAACGATCCGGATCAGGCATTCCGATCCGGATCCCGAACGATTGTTTTTCTGGAAACCGTCTTTCTTGCTACTGCAATCCGGATCGCCCAAATCCGATCCAGATCGCCGTCCGTTAAAATTCCAGAAATGTTAGGTTTTTGATTCTTATCTCCTTCCAAATGTTTCTAACCTATAAATAGACCCTATGACTCTTTTTCTAGGGTTAAGGAATAAGCCGATAATCGAAAGAGCCGTCATATTCATATATCATTTTATACGGCCTAAGATCCACATATAGAGAAGAAAGGAAATCATTAGATAATACTCTATGTTTCTTCATCTATATTGATTAGTTTGATTCTAGGTTTTCATACTCACATCTTGAGTTGAATCAAACTAATGAATACTTAGATGGTATTTCCGATCTATCTTTGATCTAAGTATTCGGCGGATCATCACCACCCAAAAACAACGATTTACCCCAAAATCGGCGCATGGATTCGCGTGTCCTTATGGATTCAAGGTTCAAGCGCTCTTGTCACGCCCCGGGGTCGAAACAGCGACCCGGGCTCGCCAACAGATCCGCCATCTATACGGAAACTGCCGTACAGACGAAGCGTCTACCCTGCAAGTCAGATCTATAGCTATAATGTATCAGAGCTGGAAGAATAACCAAAAAGCTACAGAAATCCACTGAACATCTGATATAATAAAAAAAATCTCAATACAATGTCTCTCAGCTACAAAAGTACAAGAAATCCTCACTGATCACTCAGAATGTCCAGTACAAAAGTGGAGTCATAAAATACACAAGGTACATCTACCTCTGACTCTCAGTGCTGGTAAGGAACTAAACGGCCACGTCCTCACCTCGATCAGCTGACTCCGCGCGAGCTAAGCCGGAACAGCAGCCTCAGGAAACCTGTCACCGCAGCGGGTGTAAGAACTACTGCAAAGGTAGTTCCCAGTGGGTACCGTCTCAATATCCACGGTATGCCCACTAAGTCTACTGGAGGCACAACAGATAGGTATGCAGATAAATAGATAGATAAAAGCTGAAAGAAACTATAGCTATCATGTCTCAATCATCATGCTCAAGAAACTCTACAATGATGAAGATGTGCATACACTCGCTACTGCTAACATGCCTCAAGTATCATGCTCAAAGGAAAACTCATCTATGAACATGCTATGAAACTCACTCACACATATCACCCAATCCCAATGACTGTCCCTCTTTGGACCAGTCAATCAAGCCTGCGCTCATCTACTGCCGCGCATCCCGTAGGAACGGACTTACGTAGGCATCCACTGCCGCACATCCCGGAGGAACGGACTTACGTAGGGTGTCCCTCTAGGACCATCTCAGTAATCACATCGCAGCCTCGTCAGGCTCGGTATCATCATCGCACCCGGGGCGTAGCTCGAGGGGAGCGACCCCACCGAACTCAAGTATCTCAAGTATCTCAAGTATCTCATAACTGGCATAAAAAGCCAGGCTCAGCAGGCTATAATCCACGATCAAACAGATCGGATCTCAATGCTCAACTAGCATAACTCAGTCGGAGGAAGACTCCACGACTCGAACAGAAAAGCCCAAACACTCTCACAGCTATGTCGGAGAACCCTCAACGACTCAAGGCTAAAATACACGATCAAACAGATCGGATCTCAATGCTCAACAAGCATACTCAGTCGTAGAAAGACTCCACGACTCGAACAGGAAAGCCCAACACTCTCACAGCTATGTCGGAGAACCCTCAACGACTCAATCTGATAATGCACGCCCCGTGGCTGAGTCGGGAAACCTCCACGACTCGATCTGCCGGAGCCCCCAAAACTCTCAAGGCTAAGTGGGAGAACCATCTCCACCACTAAATCAGAACACGACCCATGATCTAGAGTAACCCAATCAGGGAATACATCCTCAATACCCCGCGAACTCAAGTAACTCAAAACTCTCTCATGACACTAGAAAGTCATCTCATAATGCTCTAAAAATCCACTCGCCCCTCTGGCACGAGAACACATGCATCCTGAACCTACTCAACCCCTCGGGAAGATCTCAATATTTTAAAACTCTTTTCAAAACCCAGTTTTCATTAAAATAGGTCCGACGATTTTTAAAACGGTTCAGATGCCAATATAAAGCCAACTAAACATGCAGTCTAGTGTCAAATCACTTCTAGATCATGCTAAAAAATATCTGGGGCTTGCAATTGTATTCCTACAATTTTCTAGGCAACTATCAGATTTACCAGCTATGCAAATAATTAAGCTAAACATGATCAACATGCATTCAATAGCTTTAAAGGGCATTCCATACATCTTGAAGAAATTCCAACCCACCTCAAATGCTTTCCGAAGGCCACGCCGAAATCGGAGAAGAAACGGGCGAAAACAGACGAAAAACTGCACTGTGCCTCTCGCGCGCACGCGCGCCGTCGCACGTCTCGGAAAAATCCACGAAGCTCCGATCAATCCTATAACACACTCCCCAAGGTCTCAGCATGCCTCTGCTCAGCTCAAGAGGGTCCCCCACATGTGCGCAAGAAGCAGACAAATCCTCGGATTTGCGCAGTAACCTCCCTGCTTGCACCCGAGAGCACAGGGAGAGAGGGAGAGAAAGGATGGAAATTAGCTCAAAATCCCAATCAATTCCATCAATAAAACCCAAGAGGAGAACTATCGAATCCAAATCCACAATCTCCAACAATTAATTTACCTCAATTTGCCCTCGCGCGCGCACGTTGACCCGGTCAACTCTCACAAGCAGCTCCGATGGACACCCTGCTTCATCTCCTTCTACTTCCCCTTCTTCTTCTTCTCTGGCAGCAAGAAAGGAAGAGGATGGATGAGAGATGGGAGATGGGTGAGGGAGCTGGTGATCAGGGGTATATAACATGACGGGAGTGGTTGGAAGCCCATACCTCAACACTGTGCACCAATCCGAGCTCTTTTCGGGCATTCCAGAGTCTGTGTTCGGGTACCAGCATTTGGGTACCGGAACACCACCCCTGGTTCCGGTACCAGGCAGCTGGTTCCGGAACCAAGGGGCCAGTTCCGGAACCAACTGCTTGGTTCCGGAACCCAGCCACCCAGAACCTCCAGAAATCAGCCAGAACCTTCCCGAATCGCGCCGATAACTCACTTTCTCGCCTCGGGTCTCCCGCATCACCCCGAAACCAACCGAACACCTCTGTAAAATCATAATACACACGTCCCAAGGGATCAACTCACATCAATCCCATCCATGAAGCCAATGCTCGACCCGCAAGCTCTCAATCCGACGCCAACTCACTTTTCTACCAAAAAGCTTCCGCGTCGCTCCGGGATCACCCGAACCTCTCTGTAAACACGAACAGAAACTGCTAAAGGTATTTCCACAATACCAGGCTGCCACGTGGAGTCGGCACACTGCCCGAAGCTCCGGTACTCTACACTCTCCCCTCCTTTTAACGGTTTCGTCCTCGAAACCTCAAAACTCCAGAACTCAGGGGGGGGTGACTCAAATAAGTGAGGATATGAAACTCTCAGCTCATCCTCAGGCTCCCATGTGGCCTCTCACTCCTCATGATGACTCCATAGGACCTTTACAAAAGGTATGATCCGGTTGCGCAATTCTCTCGTCTCTCGAGCAAGAATTCGCACCGGTCGCTCCTGATAGCCCAAGTCCTCGTCTGACTCCAAAGAAACGAAGTCCAATTCATGCAAGGGATCCAAATCCATGCTTCCCTCAGGACGGATACACCAACGTCCTCGTGGGTACTTGCCAAAACATGGCGGTAGCGCAACTCGATGAGCAACTGATCCAATGCGCTCTAACTCCTCGAATATGCCAATAATTCGCGGACTCAACTTCCCGCGAAAACTCAAATCTACACATTTCTGCGGATAGTGATTTCCAGAAGTCACCAAAACTCCCTGCCTCCAATTGGCATAACTTTTCCGTTGCTCCTTAGCAACCACAATGCTGAGAGCTTCACGATGCATTCTTACATCCATCCACGGGGTAAGAAGTCCAACATCGGGAACAACACTCAACCCCTAACCCTCAAAATCAGCTCTCGGATCTCGGAATCCACGGGCACACAGATGCGGTCCTTGTACTTCAGTACTCCCGCTGCATTCACTGAGAAGTTCCCTCTCTAATCCTGTCCAACGGAGTGGGTTACGAGTCCAAAACACAAGTTTTGCCACATTCCCAGGGAACACCACCTTAATCTCAATTCGTCTCAATTACTCTTTCAGCGGCATCTGCTGAGTAACCATCATACTCCAAAACTGCACCGCTCGCCTATTCAAGGCAGCTGCGACCACATTGGCTTTGTCGGGACGTTACTGTAAGCTCAATCATACATCCTTAATAACTCTATCCACCGGCATTGCCTCAAATCAAATTCCTTCTGAGTAACCCAGTACCTCAGGTTCTAGGATCGATAGATATCTCAAACCTCTCTCTATCTCAAGCAACCATTCACAATGATGTTAAAACCATCCACAGCTTGAACTCCTCAAGGTTATGCTGGCACTGCTTAATCCACAACTCTGGACCTCTGTCACTATCATGGGTCCAAGCCGAACCTAAACGACAACACTCTTCGCCGGGTCCACTGTCACTCCTGCGGCTGTAATAACATGGCCTCACCACAAAATCTTCCGAAGTCTAAGAGCAAATTCTCTTACATCTCGGCATCAACTTCTTCTCATAGAAGTTGCAGCACTATCCTTAAGTCCTCCTCGTGCTTAAACTCACACTGGTTCTACTGCCCGGTCCAAGTACCGCCGGAACACACAAGTCCTCAAATCCAAAAGGCCGCAGGGCCTTAGTCAATCCGCTTGACCTCACTGTAAGCTCAAAATGTCTCTATCGGGTTCAGACTCTATCTGGCATAGCCCTCAGCTGTAGGGTTCCACAAAGCCTTCAATGTCCCGCAAGGCATCAACCCAACACGATCCAAATCTAACTGTGCTCGAATCGTCACAGCACTCTCACCGTTGTGCACTCACAACGTGGCATCACTGCCGTATACCAACGGCATGGCATCACCACCGTATATCAACGGCGTGGCATCACCACCGTGTATCAACGGCGTGGCATCACCACCGTGTATCAACGGCGTGGCATCACCACCGTGTATCAACGGTGTGGCAACACATCCAAAATACCAATCTCTCGGATCCTCACTGTCGTATCCTCACGACGTGGCATGGGGTCACCCAGACCTCTCGATCCCTCGGATCCGCAGCTGCGCTAACAGCTCTCTCACTGTCTCACGAGTGGTACTCCAAGAGATGATGCTGAAGTCGGCGTGGTTTCCAAAACCACGTCGATCACTATCTCGATCTCAGTCTCACTAAACGGCGGCATCAACATCAGACCAGGTAAACTCCTGTCCGGGATCACACGGGCGATAAAGATATTCCTTTAGTCACTACAAAAAAAATGTGATTTAGCGGCATTCTGTAATTGCCGCCTAAAGGTCAAAAAGTGCCGTAAAAATAATTAGTGGCATTTAGCAATTAGTGCCGCCTAAAGTCGTGTTGCTGATTCTTCTACCGGCATTTAATTAAATTGCCGTTAAAATTAAATAATTAGTAGCATTAAAGAAATGCCGTTATAGATGTGGTTATTAGCGATATTATTAAATGCCAGTATTTTTTAATTATCTACAACACTAATAAATGCCGGTAATTATTAGTTTATTTACAATATTATACAAATATTGGTAATCTATTGTTAATAAATGCCGGTAATTATTAGTTTATTTGCAATATTATACAAATATTGGTAATCTATTGTTAATAAATGCCGGTAATTATTAGTTTATTTGCAATATTATACAAATGTTGGTAATCTGTTGTTAATTCCGGCATTAATAAATGCCGCTAATTCTAAATATTTTTAAATTATATTTTTAAATAAATAAAAATAATATAAATTATTATTTGCACTATCATAAAATAATTAAATCTTATCAATTTCAAAAAATACAAATTCAATGGATAATATGAGATTTCAATATTTTCAATATTTATGCATAAATCGTACATAACAAAATAACAAAAATAATTTACTAAGCTCATTTTCAATTAAACAAACAATAAGTTAAAATCTTCAGTACATTCAACATCCAAAAAAATAACAAACGACCACAAAATATTTCTAAACACAAAAGTACCAATACGTACATAAATAACGCATCCAAATAGGTCAGTACACAACATAAAGTTGTTTGCGAATATAACAATACAGCTTAAAATTGTTTAAATTGTCTTGAATTCCAAAGGTGGCATTACCTGCGTTGAACCTGTCAAAAAAAGAACACGTTAAAAGTTAGTTTTATATATATTAAATAATTAAATTGACGAAAGGATAAAAATATAGGTCTTATACAAATGTAAAGGGCCAAGCCACAGATGCTCCAACAGCATGTCCAATTGTTTGAAAACCTCCATATGATCTTAATAATGGCTCGTTATGCTCTATTGGAACATTTATTTGCACCTCCCAGCATTGTGATCCTAACTCGACACCACCTAATTTCGTTGTTGGATTTGTACTCAACAAAAAACCTTGCGCAACATGCTTGTGAGGTTTTCTTAAGCTCTTCAAATATACTTCAATTCCGCCCTAATATTGAGTAAAAATAAGTAAATACAGTTAAACTTTTAAAGTGCAATAAGTAATTTGTACTAGTATTTATATTGAAATAATATTAAATAATAACTAAAAAATAAAATAAAACTTGTGATTTATATATATTAGAAATAAGTAATAAAAAAATTCAGAATAAGAAATAGAAGGTACCCCATTATCTAAAGTATGGACATCCTTTCCAACAACTTTTGCTCGATAACCCTGCATTCAAATATAGTATATATTGGATATCTATATTGATCTTAAGTACATATAAATTTATACAAAAAAATTAAGATAAATTAATTACAAAAAAATTACCTGATTTCGTGGTACTTCAAAGCTAGATTCAGAAGATTGTATTTCATTACTCGGCGGTTCTTCAAAGGTAATGTTATTATTATTACCATTCTGCAAAAAAAAAAAAAAAAGATTAGATAATTTATCACCGGGCTCTCTGGAACAACACCGGGAACAGTCATGGATATTTGGCATCACAAATTAATCACCGCAATTTCTTGAATTGCATGATTACCGCCTAATCGCCGTTAACCCGGCGATTTTGCCGATTTACGGTTCGATATCCAAACCCCGCTCAACGAAAGCCGTTGGACCTCTAACGAAAGGTTTAGAGACCACGTGCACGCTGTCTACAGCAGCCTACCAGGCTACATTTACAAAATAACCCCTAGGGTTTTACCAAATTGCATAAAAGCATGCAATTTCATGTCTTTTTCACTTGCATTTAATTTCGAAATGCTATTTTAACGAACCGACACCACCAGCAGGTGGCCCTCGACTTGCTGGACACCGTGCTCACCATTTGCAGCAGCAAGAAACCCGAGGAAAACTTCGGGCCATACTATACCTCTCTAACATAGCTTAAACGCATTTTTGTTTCTTCGGCTCAACGAAACCGAAATCCGACGTGAGCATCGCGTCCAGTGACCCCAAATTAGCCAGGAGCTCACTGTCACGGCTTCGCAAACAGCCCAAAACCAGGACTTAAGCCAAACACTAGTCCTAGAGCTTGACAATACCATAACTTTAAATTTCTTATGCCAAATTCAAAACTGTTTGAGCCTTTTGCTCAATACACTTCAAGAACCCAGGGGCTTGCCCTAGTGCAGCCCAGAAGCTGCTGGATCACAAGATCCAACACCCTCGCTTACTAACATGTTCACAATGCTCCATTTTAAAATCCACACAGATCCTGTTTGTTCTGAAGTGAGCACCAAGCTCAGGAAACAAATGAAGCATCTTTCATTTTATACTTGAAACCAAATTCCAAACAAAACCTCTCTTAGGCATTTCATCAAACACCTAGTGGGCACACTCCATTAACAACTAGCCAAGCTTTTGCCCAAGCTTGTTCTCAGCAGAGAAGCAGCCTGGGAGCTTCTAATATGGATGGAAATGATCCTCAAGGTTTCAGGAGAATCCCCAGCAAGTCTGGGTCCATCTTGCTTCCCCGATTGACGAGAAACAAGAAGAGAAAAAGGAAGAAGATGAGCTCGGATACCCATTAATGGTGATTTTTCATCAATGGGTTTTGGGCCTCTCCCAACAGCACCAAAAGGTGCCTCTCATCCACACCAAGCTTCTTGAACCCGTGCCCGGCAACAGGACACGGCGGCGGCGACGGACCAACCCCGGCCAAGCTTCCAATGGCCACTAATGGCGCATCAATAACCGATCAGCATGGGTCTCATGCAAAGGCATCCTTGGGTCCTTCTCGACCATAGGAAGACAACTGGAGCCTTGGCCGGCGACGAGAAGCCGCGGCGGCGCCGGAGCAACAAGCTCGGCCGGAGCAAAGTTAGTCCAAAACTAGGGCTAAAATCTGCGATTTGCACACTACTCCAAAAGCCATGAAACTTTATGGGGAGGTTCTACATGCCCTACAGAAGGTGACCATCATTTTGGTTTCGAAGTTGAGCCATCGGGTGCGGCGCAAGCAAGGGGCGGAGCAATTTAGGGTTCCGGCGGGCTTCTTGCTACCGCCGGCAACCGGGAGCACCCCGAGGGTCGGGGCTCTGCGTGGGGCATCCCCAGGGCGTAAAGGAAACACTGCCTAGCGCGTGTTGCAAAAGAAAACACGGAGGAAAAGCACTCACCTTGGTCGGATCCGAGGAAGAAAGATTGGTCTTCCCGGCGTCGCGCGGCCACGGCGGTGCACCGGACCACCACGGCCTATCTTCTGGACGCTGCAGATGATCGCAGAAAGGCCTGGGCACCAGTCTATGGCTTGGGTGCTTCTCCTTCTCCTACAAACCGAGAATCAAGGTTGCTTCTTGAAGCTTCTTGCTTTTCCGGCGACCAGGGGCGGCGGCCGGCGGCGTAGGAGCTCGGAAACCTCACAGAGGAGTTGTTGGGGTCGTGGGTGCGGCTGCAGTTACAAGAACCAGGAGGCTAGGGTTCCTTCCTTGAACCCTAAGTTGCTTTAAATTTAATTGCCCAAAATGCTAGTTAGCCCCCGAACTTGCATCCTTTACATCTAGGTCCCTCACTGTAGAACACATTTGTGACAAAGACCCTCTCCAAAAAGTTTGGATTAAATTGACACATAAAATATAGGGTTTTTTTCACAAAATACTATGAATTTTTACATATTTCACGCTTTTCGAGATAACCGGGTTGTCAAACTGAAAAACAAACAGCACCACGACGTTCGGCTCGACGAAATCTATTAGGTAGCGATTTTGGTTCGCTAAAATTGAGCTTCATAATTTTTAAAATCCATCTTATACTGTAAATTATACAGTTCGACACGCTTTACGATACTTTAGGCTCGTCAAATACAAATTTCATCAGCGCCACAGCGCTCAGAACGACGATGCCCATCAAATCGACTACCTGAATCGTCATATTCGGCCTCCAGACGGTCGATCGGCTGACGTTGGCCGGCGAGGGAATTAAATCCGAGGCTACTATTCATTGGCACTATTCACTTAAGTCGCGGGTCCCACCCGTAACTTCGCTGATTTCTGGACAATCCGACCGTCGGATCGAAAATCAGTTTATATCATTTTCAATCGATTCGACGAGACGGTCGCACTGGCGATTTCAGATTTTCGAGATCAGACTCGGATCTGAAAGGCAGACATAGTGCTTCGAAAACTGTGCAATTTGCACACTGATATACAACCACTTAGGTTCAATTTTGCATTTCTTTATTCATATTGACATTTTAATTCTTCAAATTCAAATTTGAGTTCTTGGGTACTACATCAAATGTAAATTTCGTCAGCGCCACTGCGCTCAGAATGACGAAGCGGTTAAAATCGACTACCTGAACCGTTAGATTCGGTCACTAGACAGTGAATCGGCTGACGTTCACCGCCGAAAAAACCGAATCAGGGGTTACTATTCATCAGTACTATTAACTTAAGTTGCGGGTCCCACCAACAACTTCGCTGATTTCTGGACAATCTGACCGTCTGATCGAAAAACGGTCTATACCATTTTCAATCGGTTCGACGAGACGGTCATACTGGCGATTTCAGATTTTCGAGATCAAACTTGGATCTAAAAGGTGAACAAATATTACTCTGAAAAATGTGCAATTTGCAGGAATAAATCTAATATTATTTATTTATATCTTAAGTAAGAATTTAAGATCTTTTACCAATATTTGCTTTTAAATTTCATAATATAGTTTTTAGTGGCATTAAAAGTAATTGCCGGTATTTAAACTATCTTTTACCAGCATTTAAAAATAAATATAGCTAAATATTCATATTTACCAACAATAATTTATAAATATCGATAAATAATATATTTAGCAACAATTTTTAATAAATGCCTGTATATTTTGTATCTAGCAACATTTACTTAAATATTGCAACGAATAGTGCCGCTGTATGTCATATTCACCAACAATAATTTGTAAATATCGATAAATGATATATTTAGCAACAAATTTTAATAAATGCCTGTATATTTTATATTTACCAACATTTACTTAAATATTGCAACGAATAGTGTCGCTGTATGTCAAATTTCTAGTAGTGAGTCCCGGTGCTGCAGTAGGCACCTCTTCTACCGTCGCTAGCAAAGCGACACGACCACGACTCAACCTCTGCCGTGCTCTAGCATCCTCTATAACCACACTCCTCCTGGCCAGGTCCACGGAGGGTCATTGTCCACTCTCGACAATCCAAGATAGCACAACATTGGGATAACCAATCCCTATCCAACCTTATATCAACATCTCGGAGCTGATGTAGGACTAACAACTCTAGGATCAAATCCAAGGTATTATCTGCACTGGCAGGACTGGCAACACTCATCCATGCGCTATACGTGATCTGGAACCTGATCCTCACGTGCACAAGCCAACAGTCCCACCTCCGGCCCACACGCAACTATCTTTGCTCTAGTAACGCACACACCAGCGGTGTTGGCATCAACATGCTCTAACTCCGATGACCATAAGAAAACCACACCTGGTAAGACGCGCTCCACTATCCTGGCGTCCTCCAACCAACTACACCATTTCATCCACTAGATGCTGGTGGCCATCGCTCAATCTGCCTCGGCATCTCGGCTCAATCAGCCTACCGGTAAGTTGGATGAACCTCTACATCCTGAAGGGGTAGTGGGGTGCCGTCGCAGGCGGCAAATCCAAGAACACCACTCTGGGACCCTCTGCCTGAAGATGTCCTGACTAAACACATGAAAAACATCGCCCTCATCCTGAAGTCACTCTATGGCGAAGAATGCGGCTCCCCGCAAAGACATACTCATCCTAGCACTGCTGCCGGTGCCTCGGCTGTCGTGAACCTCCTAGTCTCTGTCTCCTCTGAGACTCATGATCCTGTGACTGGAATCATGGCAACCTCG
The DNA here is from genome assembly GCA_029204045.2 of Tillandsia leiboldiana. NCBI lineage: Eukaryota > Viridiplantae > Streptophyta > Magnoliopsida > Poales > Bromeliaceae > Tillandsia > Tillandsia leiboldiana. Next base: position 43,422 of record JAQNDB010000209.1, on the reverse strand, counting down.
ATCCACTCGACTATCCCAAAATCAGGCGATACTGGACATCTCTCTTTGGAGCTAGTCCCTCGCTCTCCGTCCCTCTCGGACATGATCACAGACCTCAGTCAATCCATCGGGCATGCACAACCGCTGCATCTGAAGTCGCTCGTCGAGAATATCCAAAATGATAACGTCTCGAAGCAGTCCCCTCTCAAACATAATCAACTATCTGGGCCTCATCCTGGCAACATGGGGCACACTGCTCAACCGTCGAAGAAACTCGCTCCAAGTCCTCGACTGCTCTCCCGGTGGTTCAATAGGACAACTCGACGCCACCAACTCTCGGCGTCCTTATCCAAAGTGCATAACCAAGTGCACCCGATGCTTGTCCTGGATAACAAGTCCTCAAACACTTCCAAAGCGGCAATCCAGTTCTCGGCCTCTCGAGGCTCCAACTCTGCCCTGAGATCTGTAGGGGATGGAACTGGCGGATTCACGACTATCAATCAGCAATCTCTCGCTGCTCCCGCACTACTCACAGTGCAAACGGGGCCGAAGTCGACGATGTCGCGGCTGGAGGTACTACGGCGATACCTCAAACGATACCCTCTGCTCAACATGCGCATCACGCGCTCCGTGTTCTCTTCCTGGCGCCGCGTCGCCTAAACAACTGAGCTACCTGGGCCCGTAACTCACAAACCTCGCTCTGCTCTGTCCATTCAGCCCCCCGCTGTTCGGGCTCCTCATCCAAGGTCAAACACGCCCTCGCCGCTGCACGGCATCACAGGGCCAACAAGAGGAACAGTCACGGCCAACCAAACCACAAACACTCTCGACCCAATCAAGCGAAAGTCTATAACATGTTAACCGTTCTAAAGTATTATGGTGTCTGCAGCCAACATAATCACTTTAGAGAATAAACATGTAAAATCACTCGCCCCAATCCCTCGGGGGAGGTACAAACTCAATCAGGACTCTCGCTACAATCACGTCTCTCACGACAGTCATCCTACTGTCCAACCAATAGCCTAGGGTCACTAAGTCCTCAACGACCTATATTCCTAGGCTCTGATACCACCCTAATCTGTCACGCCCCGGGGTCGAAACAGCGACCCGGGCTCGCCAACAGATCCGCCATCTATACGGAAACTGCCGTACAGACGAAGCGTCTACCCTGCAAGTCAGATCTATAGCTATAATGTATCAGAGCTGGAAGAATAACCAAAAAGCTACAGAAATCCACTGAACATCTGATATAATAAAAAAAATCTCAATACAATGTCTCTCAGCTACAAAAGTACAAGAAATCCTCACTGATCACTCAGAATGTCCAGTACAAAAGTGGAGTCATAAAATACACAAGGTACATCTACCTCTGACTCTCAGTGCTGGTAAGGAACTAAACGGCCACGTCCTCACCTCGATCAGCTGACTCCGCGCGAGCTAAGCCAGAACAGCAGCCTCAGGAAACCTGTCACCGCAGCGGGTGTGAGAACTACTGCAAAGGTAGTTCCCAGTGGGTACCGTCTCAATATCCACGGTATGCCCACTAAGTCTACTGGAGGCACAACAGATAGGTATGCAGATAAATAGATAGATAAAAGCTGAAAGAAACTATAGCTATCATGTCTCAATCATCATGCTCAAGAAACTCTACAATGATGAAGATGTGCATACACTCGCTACTGCTAACATGCCTCAAGTATCATGCTCAAAGGAAAACTCATCTATGAACATGCTATGAAACTCACTCACACATATCACCCAATCCCAATGACTGTCCCTCTTTGGACCAGTCAATCAAGCCTGCGCTCATCTACTGTCGCGCATCCCGTAGGAACGGACTTACGTAGGCATCCACTGCCGCACATCCCGGAGGAACGGACTTACGTAGGGTGTCCCTCTAGGACCATCTCAGTAATCACATCGCAGCCTCGTCAGGCTCGGTATCATCATCGCACCCGGGGCGTAGCTCGAGGGGAGCGACCCCACCGAACTCAAGTATCTCAAGTATCTCAAGTATCTCATAACTGGCATAAAAAGCCAGGCTCAGCAGGCTATAATCCACGATCAAACAGATCGGATCTCAATGCTCAACTAGCATAACTCAGTCGGAGGAAGACTCCACGACTCGAACAGAAAAGCCCAAACACTCTCACAGCTATGTCGGAGAACCCTCAACGACTCAAGGCTAAAATACACGATCAAACAGATCGGATCTCAATGCTCAACAAGCATACTCAGTCGTAGAAAGACTCCACGACTCGAACAGGAAAGCCCAACACTCTCACAGCTATGTCGGAGAACCCTCAACGACTCAATCTGATAATGCACGCCCCGTGGCTGAGTCGGGAAACCTCCACGACTCGATCTGCCGGAGCCCCCAAAACTCTCAAGGCTAAGTGGGAGAACCATCTCCACCACTAAATCAGAACACGACCCATGATCTAGAGTAACCCAATCAGGGAATACATCCTCAATACCCCGCGAACTCAAGTAACTCAAAACTCTCTCATGACACTAGAAAGTCATCTCATAATGCTCTAAAAATCCACTCGCCCCTCTGGCACGAGAACACATGCATCCTGAACCTACTCAACCCCTCGGGAAGATCTCAATATTTTAAAACTCTTTTCAAAACCCAGTTTTCATTAAAACAGGTCCGACGATTTTTAAAACGGTTCAGATGCCAATATAAAGCCAACTAAACATGCAGTCTAGTGTCAAATCACTTCTAGATCATGCTAAAAAATATCTGGGGCTTGCAATTGTATTCCTACAATTTTCTAGGCAACTATCAGATTTACCAGCTATGCAAATAATTAAGCTAAACATGATCAACATGCATTCAATAGCTTTAAAGGGCATTCCATACATCTTGAAGAAATTCCAACCCACCTCAAATGCTTTCCGAAGGCCACGCCGAAATCGGAGAAGAAACGGGCGAAAACAGACGAAAAACTGCACTGTGCCTCTCGCGCGCACGCGCGCCGTCGCGCGTCTCGGAAAAATCCACGAAGCTCCGATCAATCCTATAACACACTCCCCAAGGTCTCAGCATGCCTCTGCTCAGCTCAAGAGGGTCCCCCACATGTGCGCAAGAAGCAGACAAATCCTCGGATTTGCGCAGTAACCTCCCTGCTTGCACCCGAGAGCACAGGGAGAGAGGGAGAGAAAGGATGGAAATTAGCTCAAAATCCCAATCAATTCCATCAATAAAACCCAAGAGGAGAACTATCGAATCCAAATCCACAATCTCCAACAATTAATTTACCTCAATTTGCCCTCGCGCGCGCACGTTGACCCGGTCAACTCTCACAAGCAGCTCCGATGGACACCCTGCTTCATCTCCTTCTACTTCCCCTTCTTCTTCTTCTCTGGCAGCAAGAAAGGAAGAGGATGGATGAGAGATGGGAGATGGGTGAGGGAGCTGGTGATCAGGGGTATATAACATGACGGGAGTGGTTGGAAGCCCATACCTCAACACTGTGCACCAATCCGAGCTCTTTTCGGGCATTCCAGAGTCTGTGTTCGGGTACCAGCATTTGGGTACCGGAACACCACCCCTGGTTCCGGTACCAGGCAGCTGGTTCCGGAACCAAGGGGCCAGTTCCGGAACCAACTGCTTGGTTCCGGAACCCAGCCACCCAGAACCTCCAGAAATCAGCCAGAACCTTCCCGAATCGCGCCGATAACTCGCTTTCTCGCCTCGGGTCTCCCGCATCACCCCGAAACCAACCGAACACCTCTGTAAAATCATAATACACACGTCCCAAGGGATCAACTCACATCAATCCCATCCATGAAGCCAATGCTCGACCCGCAAGCTCTCAATCCGACGCCAACTCACTTTTCTACCAAAAAGCTTCCGCGTCGCTCCGGGACCACCCGAACCTCTCTGTAAACACGAACAGAAACTGCTAAAGGTATTTCCACAATACCAGGCTGCCACGTGGAGTCGGCACACTGCCCGAAGCTCCGGTACTCTACAGCTCTCGTGGATTCGGAGCGAGGCACGTTCGTGGATTCGAAGGGTGCTACTGGGTGAAGACCGTGGATTCGGTCGGACGTCGTGGATTCGACGTTGGACGCCATGGATTCGGCGTTGGGCGCAGATCGTGGATTCGAGAAGCGTCGTGGAGCGAGCGGAGAAGATCCTCTAGGAGCGTATGGAAAAGGTTGAGTCGTAAGTGTGTACGGTAAATCACCTTGTACGTGTTTTAATTCTAGTGGATTTCGCAGTGTTATCGGTCCCGTGGTTTTTTACTCCGGTTATGGAGTTTTCCACGTAAAAATCTTGCGTGTTATTTTTATTTCCGCATTGGGTTTTTTATCGCAACGATTTTTGAGTGTTTATACGTTTACACCTATTCACCCCCCTCTAGGTGTTTTTTCCCTATTTAGATCTATATTACATATAACCCAACATCAACTGGGCTCGACCAACAGAGATGATGGAAATCCGAAGCTTCTTAGGACGGGCAGACCGCTACAGATGCCTCGTGGGAGGCCACTTCCCCAAATCGGCTAACCCAAAGGGGGGAGAGATACGTCTAGATGGCCCAGTGCCAGGAGGGCTTCAAGGGACTTAAAGACGAACACGCACAGGCGCCAGTGCTCACATTGCCGAAGCCCGGAAAGGACTATAAGATTTAGTCTGACGAATCTCCAAGAGGATCTTGGGAGATCAAATAACGGACACGCAACTACAACTTGTGCGAGACAGAATGTCCTCGGAGCAAGACGGAGTTTGTATGACTGACACAGATGATGTAATAAGGTGCCGGGGACGAATTCGTATGCCCGATAAGCTAGAAACGAGGAGAGAATCTAGCAGAAGTATATAATACCTCATACACCGTGCATCCCGGAGGTACAAAGAGGTGCAAGGATCTGTGGCAGACCTTCAGTTGGCCCAAATCGAAAGAACGATGTGGCACAAATTGTGGCGCAATATTGGGTGTGCCAACGGGTGAAAGCGAAACATCAGCGACCGGCGGGGGAAAGCAGACGTTTCGGCTACGAGGGAGGTAGTAGCAAGGAAGACCTCTTACAAAGAGTAATTTTGGCCACGACCCTAGAGGAACCCTTAGAAGTAATGCTTCGTACCTTCCTGCCCAATAAGGAGGTGAAGACTTAGTTGTCTTATTTGTTGGCTATTTAGTTAAGGGTTAAATAGGTCCAACTTCCGGCCTTGTGACAATAGACCCGAGGCGTTGTAACAGTATGCCTTGGACGTCCAGGTGAGGTGAGTCGGGCCAAGACCCGAGGCGTTGTAACAGTACGCCTTAGACGTCCAGGTGGGTTGAGTCAGGTCAAGATCGGTGGCAGTGTGACAGAACGCCTTAAGTAAATGGGTGGCGTATTTCTTATAATTCGAGCTTTTGGGATCGTTGGTTGGAGTCGACGACCCGACATTTGGGATTTCGGGGCACGTAGGCCCGGTGGCATACCGGTTGACGTTACTGCCAAACCTCGATACGGAGGCTGGCATGGGAGGAAAAGAAACTCCGCAACTGGACAATCCCTTACGTAAAGGTGTAATGGAGTAACCATGAGGAGCGCGAAGCGACTTGGGGACTTAAGACGAAAATGAAGGAAGTTTTCCCAGAATTGTTTAGTGAGGGTTGAGTTTAAGTTTCGAGGACGAAACTTTTTATAAAGTGTGAGTGGTGTAATGACACGACTTTTCTAGTGATATTTTACCCTCCTGCTAATAGAGTGTGAGTTAGAGGAAATTAAAATATCGGGCTCTTTAGAGTTGACTAACCCACGGTGCGGATATTTCTCGGTGATAGAGCTCGAAAAACGATGAACGGCGGTGCAATCGGATCCAAAATCCGATGTACGAATCTCCCGGAATGGGGTTTCTAAGATCGCAGTGACTTAAAGCGTGCATCGAAATTCGTGTAAAATATCCGGCACGCTTTTTGAGGAATTTTGGATATTCCGTGTGATTAATTAATTAAGGAATTAATTAATCAATGACGTGAAATTAAATCTGGGAATTTATTCCCTATATTCATTAATTAGGAAATTAATTAATCGGTGACTAGGATTTAAAAAGGTGGGGTTTATCTCGTGGGATTAGATATTTATTGTTAGAAGATAAATATCCGAATATTCGTGACTTTTCCTTTTTACGTACGAATAATAAAAGAGAAATAAAAGAATAAAATAAAAAGGGGAAATTAAATTAATAAGAGGATATTTAAACCCCGGTCACCGGAAAGCGGAAAAAAAACCCTAATTTAAAATACCGCCTTCTCAAATCCTCCTTTTTCGTGCGTACCGAAAACCCAACGAAACCCTAGTTGGAAAAGAGAGAAAAGAAAAAGGAAACCCTAACCGGAGGAGAAAAGAAGGAAAGAAGGAGAAAGCGGAGGAACCCGATCGCCCCAATTGACGTCCGGAGACCAGAGAATGAGATCATCTACGGGGAGCGGATCCGGATCTCCAACGCCGCGAGAACCAAGATCGGTTCTTTACTTCTGATAAATTAAGGTTAGTGATCATCGTTACGTTTGTCAAATTAATCGGGGGTTTTCCGTGTTCTTGTAAGGTCGTTTTATTTGGTACATCGATCGCGGATTTTCGTCGGGTTTTGATCCATGTTTTATTCTCGTTCTTGATCGAGGGTGATCGATGGTTTTTATCGAGTTTAATCGATGATTTTTTAATCGGTTTCTTTTTATCGGGCTTCCGATCGACGTTTTGGTTGTCCGTCGATCGTTGGTTTAGTCATTAGAATTATCGTGTATTTATTCGAGAATTTTTGGGGATGTTTCGTCGGAACATAGTGGGTTAACGGGAGGCCGCCGCCGCCGTTTTTAAATGGGATGCCGCCGCCGCCGTACCATGTCCGCGGGATCTTCGCCGGAGTCGCACGGGAGCGAAAACGGAGAAGAAATCGCGAAACGGGAGCGAAAACGGAGAGAAAACGCGAAAAGTTAGGGTTTACTGTGCTGTCCGTACGGCGGCGGTCCACGGACCCCGGGCGTGCACCCGGTGCACGCCCCGCTGTCCCAAAAGCGCAGACCCGGCGCACGAAACCGTGCACCGGGCTGCACAGTGTGCGCGGTGCACACCCTAGGCGTGCACCCGGCGCGCGCGCTTGCGGCCGAAGAGCAAGGACCCGGTGCACGCTCGGGTCGTGCACCGGCCCAGCCCGAGATGCGCGGTGCACGCTTCCTGCGTGCACCCGGCGCATGCCGCCGCCGCCTGACGCCGTGAACCTGGTCCACGGATGCTCCTGTGCACCACCCGACAGCCCAAAGTTCGATAGCTCCGTTTGGGTCCGTTTTTCCACCGTTTTGAGCGCCGTTTTCGCCGTTGGGATCACAATCTCCGCGGTTTTCTTGGCATGGCCACTTGGGATCTTCTTGGTCACTATTTTATTTTCTTGGGTGCCGATTTCGCCGACGCTCCGCGCCTCGACGAAATTGTCGGGGGCGCGCCGTCGGGTCCCTTTTCTCATCGTTTTTGCCGTCGGGGCCTTTTTGATTTAACCATTGACGTCCCGAGTGGGCTACCGGTTGGGGATTGGGTTTTGTTGGTTTTCCGTTAGCGATCTTTGGGTTCCGACGGAGTCCGCGATGATATAGTCGCGGTCCGGTTGCTGTTAACCATCAGTTTTATCGTCGGGGACCCGGTTTGATCTAAGTTTTCGCTTTTACTCGACAGTTTTGATTTGTTGGGTTTTTGATTTACGTCCCGGTCCTCTAGGTGCAGTGGTTTCGGTTTTGTGGGTTTATTGTTACAGTGGGTGGGGACCACTGATTTTTCCTGATTAGGGTAAGGTGCTAAATAGTGCTCTTGGATATTTTAGTAGGCCGCGAGGAGCTCTGTTTTGCTTAGGAGGGTCGCGGGCGCGGTCGGTTGTCTTCATTCCAGGTGGGTACCCTTGCTATAAGTGCAACAAGTGCAGTAAGTGCATCTATCATCATAAAAAGGCTCGTTAAATTGTCTAACAAAGTAGATGGAATGTTAAATCTTTCGCTTAAATGTTTCCTTTCATTCTAACATGATAATTGTAGCGACTGCGGTCGCGGTGCTCAATACATGCCGACACCGGCAAATATTGGGGTGTACTTTTCCGGAGAAGTGGTCAATATTGACCCGTGTGCCTCACAAAGGGGTGGGAGCCGTGAGGACCTCTTCACGACAGCTAAGGTGGCCGCACTAGCTCCGTGAAGGGGTTAAAAGCATCAATGGGGTTGTGCACGAGGAGGGACTTCCGTCTCTCCGACAGGTACTCTGGGGTTGGTGCCCAGCTTATTTGGTGACAGGATTTTAGCGAAAGGTTCCGGTGTATTTCGGTTTGTTCTTGAATCTATGTTAATCGTTAAGACATCTACTTTGTTTGTCACTGACTTTACCCACTCCGTGACAGGTTTGACTAGGTGTAGTAGTCGGGACGACGGTGAGGCAGCGATTAAAGAATATTAGCTGGATGAGGTTTATTCCATTATTCTTGCTTGGGTTATCTCTTCCCCTTGTTATCCAAGTTTAAGTTCTCAATTGCTTGATTGTGGAATGTTGTGGATGTTGGATTGAGAGACGGTTTTGTGATGTGGTTTTTATAATGTTCCTTAATGATTTATAAGCGGCATGTTTTATACCGAACAAAAAGGGGTTTTGAAAATGTTTTCCAAAACCAAGTGTCGTGTGGGCACTGCTTTGAAAACCTGTGGATTTATCCTTTCCGAAACGATGTAGCCGCCTTACTGTGAATGTGTAGACGTTTTTAAAGGCATGGTGTCGAGTGGACACCATTTGCAAACTTGTAGGTTCCTCTTAATGTGATTAAATGTCTTTACACTCTCGTACTTGTCGACTGTGACTGTGTGGTTAAAGATTGTATGTTGATGTTGTAAATGAGACGCCGTGCATATACAAAGGAGATTCTGTCCGTGGGCAGGGTGAATTTGTGTATGTGGCGGTCTGACACGCACCGGGGACGAGGCTGATGCTTATTTATTAAGGAAAAAAATTTATACACGCACATTTCCGCTTATCTTTACCTAAAAACCCCCGGGGGCGTGACAGTACGGCTGGAATACCCGGTTCATCAAATCCATAAATGCAACAGGGGCATTAGTCAAACCAAAAGGCATAACTGTGAACTCATAATGCCCGTACCGGGATCTGAAAGCCATCTTGGGAATGTCCTCGGCCCTCACCCTCAGCTGGTGGTAACCTGACTGGAGATCAATCTTCGAGAACACTGACGCTCCCTGCAACTGATCGAACAAATCATCTATCCGTGGTAGGGGATACTTGTTCCGGATGGTCACTTTATTCAACTCCCTGTAATCCACACACAATCGAAGCAACCCATCCTTCTTCTTCACAAATAACACTGGCGCTCCCCACGGAGAAACACTGGGCCTAACAAAGCCCCTGTCCATCAGATCCTGAAGCTGGGCCTTCAACTCCCTCAACTCGGCAGGTGCCATCCTATAAGGTGCCTTTGAGATTGGTGCGGTTCTTGGTACCACATCAATCACAAACTCTATCTCCCTCTCCGGCAGCATAGTCGTCAACTCAGGGGGAAACACATCTGGGAACTCACGGACAACAGGAATATCCTCGAGTCCCAGTGCCGCCGTAGGCACCTCCACAATCGTCGCCAAGAAAGCGGTGCAGCCTCTGCTCATCATTCGCCTAGCCCTCGCCAAAGAAATCGTCACCGCAAACAAGGAGCTCTGACAGCCTCTGAAAACAAACTCCTCCTGTCCCGGCTCGCGGAGGGTCACCGTCCTCTCTCTGCAGTCTATGGTAGCAAAATACCGCGACAACCAATCCATGCCAAGTACAACATTGAAATCCTGGAGCTGCCGCAAGACAAGCAAGTCTGCCGGCAAAATCCAGGGTCCCAACTATACAGGGCAATCCCTACAATACTCCTCGACATGCAAGACATGATCTGGAATCTGAACCTCTAATGCATGCGATAAAGAAACTATCTCTATACCATGTAGGGATGCAAATGCTCTACTGATGAAAGAATGTGATGCACCGGTATCAAAAAGAGCACGAGTACGAACTGCAGAAATCAAAATAATACCTGCGACGACATGGTCAGCTGCTGTAGCATCCTCAACCTGAGCGGCATAGACTCGCCCGCTCGGCGCTGGGGGACGTCGCTCTGGCTGTCGTGAGGACGATGAAGCAAGATCTGGCCTACCGTAGGCCACAGAAGGTCCTGCCGACTGATAAGGAACAGAGGGTGCTGAAGCTGAGGAAGGAGCTGGATGACCTGCTTTGGGGCACGAACTCTGAAAGTGACCGGTCTGCCCGCAACGGAAACAACGGCCCTGCCTCTGCGGACACTGGATCGGTGAGTGCGGCCCTCCACAAATGATACATCGGTCAGGGCGTGGCTGCCGTGAAGTCTGCTGCTGCTGTGAAGGCTGCTGCTGCCGAGGTGGTCGACGCTGCTGCTGCCGCTGAGACTGACGAGATGCTCCTGATCTCTGGCGCCCCTGATACCCACGACCTTGAGAGTGGAAACGGGGAGGTCTCGGGGGTCCCTGCCGACTCGACTGCCCCTCCTCCATCGGTGCTGGGCGCTTCGCCCCTGGAACCACTGCGGGGGCTGGAGCCACCTCCTCCATCACCTCCTCTCCTCGCTCAACATAGAGTGCCTGCTCCATAGAGGCCTCCAGAGTCTGCAATCGAAGTGAGCGAACAAACTGATAGATGTCCCGGCGCAACCCTCGCTCAAACATATATTTTCGGTGAGTCTCATCCCTGGCCACGTGAGGTACACAAGCCAACAGCTGGTTGAAATCAGCTATGTACTCATGCACGGCCGATCTCCCTGGCGGAGATTCTTTAGCTGCTCCTCTAATCTCTGACGAACACTCTCTGGGAAGAAGGCCCCTAGAAGAAGACTGCGGAACTCCGCCCAAGTGAGAAGCTGCGTCCCAGGCGGACCAGCAGGTCGCACACGCCGCCACCAAGCCTCGGCGTTGCGCTCTAAGAAGTTTGTAGCCAAGAGGACCCGAAACCGCTCCTCAATGAACAAACTCTCAAAATGTCGCTCCATAGCCGTGATCCATGACTCAGCCTCCCACGGCTCCGCACTCAATCCAGAAAAACGAGGCGGATCGAACTGACGGAACCTCATCAACAGATCAACCACCTCACGCTGTTCAGCTGGAGTAAAAGGTCCCGTCGACCCAGACGGTGGTCTGCTGGAAACCGGCTCAACAGGAACTGCCGGTGCTGACGGAACAACAGGGGGCGCCACAGCTGGCGAAGAAGGTACAGGCGACCTCTCAGGGGGTGCTACAACCGGCCGCGCCCTCTGCTCCAACATGAGCATCAACCGACCCATGGCCTCCTCCTAGCGCCGAGAAGCCTCCTCCTAGCGCCGTGATGTCTCCTCCAGACGCCGAACAGCCTCAGACATCTGTGCCATCTGGGCATGGAGCTCCTGAAGCTCTCCCCGCTGTCCCTGCCCTGAGTCCTCCTGCTCGGGCTCAGAGGAAGAAGGCTGCGAACGCGTCGACATCGTGCGTCGCGGAGGCATCACTCACCAGAGGAACAAAACGAACAATCAGAACCCAAATCAACACTCGACCCAATCTAGTGAAAGTCAAAAGGCATGTCCCCCTTCCTATAGTACTATGTTGTCTGCAGCCAACATAGTTGCCACCGAAGGAAGACATGTCAATCACTCATCCCGATCCGCTCGGGAGAGTTAGACTCTCGCTAAAAATTGCGGCTCTCACGTGAGTCATCCTAGGATCCAACCACAAGCCTAGGGTTTCTAAGTCCTCAATGACCTACATCCTAGGCTCTGATACCACTCTAATCTGTCAAGCCTCGGGGTCGAAACTGCGACCCGGGCTCGCCAACAGATCCGCCGCCCATACGGGAAGCCCCGTATAGACATAGCGACTAACCTGCAAAAAGTCATCTACACTAGCAGATATCAGAGCTGAAAAGTAAATGCTGAAATAAAAAGATATATACAACTCCAATATAATACAACAAATTCCTCACCAAATACATAAGTCTCTCTCTGCAGTAAAGGAAAGGTACAACTCGATACCTCACTACAAGGGTCGCTCAACATATCACTCACAAAAAAACTGGTAAGGGGTACATCTACTCTCTCTCAGAGGATGACTGGAAGGGATCTCTCTCGCGACTCACTTACCTCGGTCTGAAGGAGTAGGATTAGCAACTGGAGCAGCAGGAACCGGAGCAGAAGTTCCTAGGGAAAAGACACCACGACGGGTGTGAGAACTACATCCCACAGTAGTTCTCAGTGGGTGCCGCCAACAAGCCCGACGGTCTGCCCACTAAGTCTACTAGAGGCATAAACTAACCCATGCAGTGCTGGAAGGAAATACTGGAAAAGTAAACTCTACAGCTACTATGCCTCTATCTAGATGCTCAAAGAGTGGAACAGAAAGAAACATGATGCCACAACTAGCCTACAACTCAGATCACCCAATCTAAACTGACTGCCTCCTCGGGTCCAGTCAAACCTGCGCCTACCTACTTGTGAGGTCCCGGAATCCCCCGCGTAGGGTTGCTGGTTGTTGGACAGCTTTCGGTCGCCGTTGGGGGTGTTGGTGCGCGTGTTGGGGGCCCAGAAATGGATTTGTGATGCAATTTGGGATTTGCTTGCATCACTGGAGGCCTGCGTGGGTTGCGCGCAATTTGGACACAAGTGGTGGACTTCGGGCTTAAATTGAGACGCCGTGGGAAGTTGGAGGACTCGTTGGGTGTTTAGAGGTGATTTCGCGCGATTCAGATGTCAAAATTAGACTCCGGGTGAAGTCCGGATAAGAGTTTACCTCTCCGGTCGCCTTCGAAAATTTTTAGAGTTGGAATTTGGCAAATCGGACTTTAAAAATGGACCCGGCGCGAAAATCGGATCGAGTGGGCTATCCGGGGGCACTCCGTAATTTTTGGATGAGAATTTGGAGAAATGGACATCGTTTTTGGATTCAGCGCGCGAAATCGCTAAGAACGGACTATTTACTTGTTTGTTTTGGAGCCCGGCAGGCGTGCGCGTTGTTCGAGACAACGCGGCACGCAAACTGAGGCATTGGCGCGGCACGAGTCCCGAGACAGGACGGCACGAGGCTCGACGACGCGCAGCAGGCGCGTCAGGTGCGCAGGGAGGCGCGCCTCCTGCGCGGGCCACGTGGGGGCCGCCAGGTGGCGGACCCCTGTTGGCGCCCGCGCGGGCGCGGGGGCGCACGCCCGTGTCACGGGCGCGTGTCCCGCGCCTGTGGGCGGCACGGTGTCACGCGCCCGTGTGGCGCGTAAGCTGCGCGCCCGCGTGGCGTGCGGGGGCACGGCCACGTGGCTCCGCGTGTGGGCGCTTGGACCTGGTGCACGGCCTTTGTGCTGTGGACCGAGAGATGGAGGCTTCTCATTGGCCGGTGCACCGTGGACCGGTGCACCGTGGACCCGCCCTCTCTCCCTTTCTCTTTTTCTTCTCCTTCTTCCTCCCCGCAAGCGATCTTCTTCCCTTCTTTCGTTTTCTTCTCCAACCGAGAGCGAGGGAGAGTGAGGGAGGAGGTTGTAGGTGATGGCGTTTTGTGTCGCGGGCCTCGTGGAGCGCGCGAGGCTTCCGATGGGGGCGTTCGGCGGCGGCGGCGCGGTCGGGTAAGTCCCGCGCTTTGCTTTTACTGTATTTTTGTACAGTTTTTGAAGCGTTCTTTTAGACTGTAATTGACCCCCTTGCTCTTTTCTGTGTTGGGCACCTTGCACCGTTTTGCGTGCGGACTCCATTTTGCATGCGGATCCTGGCACCGTGCACCGTTTTGCGTGCGGACTCCGTTTTGCGTGCGGATCCTGGCACAGTGCACCATTTTGCGTGCGGACTCCGTTTTGCGTGCGAACTCCGTTTTGCGTGCGGATCCTAGCACCGTGCATCGTTTTGCGTGCGGACTCCGTTTTGCGTGCGGATCCTGGCACCGTGCACCGTTTTGCGTGCGGACTCCGTTTTGCGTGCGGATCCTGGCACCGTGCACCGTTTTGCGTGCGGACTCCGTTTGACGTGCGGATCCCGGCACCATACTCCGTTTTGGGTGCGGACTCCGGCAGCGGACATCGTTTTGCGTGCGGACTCCGTTTTGCCTGCGGATTCCGGCACCGTGCTCCGTTTTGCGTGCGGACTCCGGCAGCGGACATCGTTTTGCGTGCGGATCGCGTGGAGGCCAATTGCAAGTGTCTACGAGCAATTGGTGGCAAATCGAGGTGGGTGGCCTTATCTACAAGTTTTATGGAATGTACAATAATTCTATTGATGTAGGACTATGCATGATAGTTTATTTCCTTGTGTAGCATGCTAGATTGTTGGAATGGCTATCCCTTTCTTATCTGTTAATGTAGTTATCTTGGAACTTGACCTAGCACCCCCGTCATATGTTGTATGTATAACCAGACTAGTAGAAAACCCTCACTTGGGCTAGGGTTATTTATGCTTAGACATCCACACTGTTCCTTCATCCCTGGACATAGTGTTTTCTCGCCCGGGTAGTGGGCCGAGAGGTCGGGACTTGCTTTTAGTGTGGGATGCTTTTACACTCTTGCCTGGGAGCAGAGTGGAGTCTGGTAGTTGTACTGGGTTGCTTATCTGTGCCGGGAGCCGTTTGGGTAAACGGTAGTCCCGGGAGGTCTTGTTTCCCTGTTGTGTCGTCGTGGAGGGAGCCGTTGCGCAGACGGCAGTCCCGGGCCGTCGAGTATCTTCCGGTCCGTCTTGTTGGGAACCGTTGGGGTTGACGGTGGTTCCAGGTCGTTGAGTGTTGTCCGACCTATTTTGTTACCCTGAGTTGTGGGTCGTTCCTGGCTGTGGAGTATCTCTAGCCAGTGAGCCTTGTGCTGCGAGCCGTTGGAGAGGCTAGTGTCTCGTGTTTCGAGTTAGCCGAGCAGCTGAGTCGTCGAGAGTGCTCCGACTGTTGTGCGAGGTATTTGGGGATCTTGGGTCCTACCGTTCTGAGAGTGAGCGTGGATTTGACTAGCCTGCATATGCCAATGTTTGATACTCTATGCCGCGCCGTTCTACTCAGTTGGAGTCGTGTCCTGAGATGCCGTTGTGGATACGATGGTTGGCCTGTTGAGGCAGTTTTCCGCAGTTGAGGCAACGATGGGCCTGTTGAGGCAGTTTTGCGCGAGGGATGAGTTAGTAGGACAGGACGCCCCACGTAAATCCCGTCCTCATGTGGATGTGTGGTAGTGGGCAGGAGCGTTCCTAGTCGACGGGCGCAGGCTTGACTGGACCTTTGAGGTAGTCAGTTCGTTTGGGTCGATTGAGCACCTTGGGTGCGAGTGGTCTCATTTACTTTCATCTGTTCCACTTTTGAGTGTCTAGATAGAGGCATGGTAGCTGTAGAATAGATTCCAGCTTTTCTTTCAGATTTCTTTGCCTGTTTTCTTTTGCCTCTAGTAGACTTTGTGGGCAGACCGTTGGGCTTGTTGACGGTACCCACTGAGAACTACTGTGGGAAGTAGTTCTCACAACCGTCGTGGTGTCTTTTCCCCAGGGACTTCTTCTTCTGTTCCTGTGCTCTTGTTGCTGATCCTTCGGACCGAGGCGAGGGAGTCGCGAGCTAGTTCCCTACCCGTCGTTGGAGTGTAGCGGTACCCCCCTTCAGAGGAAAGCTTCGGTTGATAGTTTACTTCTTCTTCCTCTGTTGAGAGACCTTTGTAGAGAGGTATAGAGTTGTACTTTATTTTACAGTTTGAGAGACTGATGTAGTGACGATATTTTCTTGTATCGAGGGCTTGTACACTGATGTACTTATTGGAGATATCTCCCTTTTGAGTTCTGTATCAGAGGATTTTTGTATATGATAGTATTTGGGGAGATGGATATTGTATTATTTTCAGTTGTACAGTGTTGGACTTCAGTTTTTAGTAGTCTACTTTCAGCTCTGATATCTGTATACTGTAGTTGATTCTTTCTACAGGTTAGATGCTTCGTCTGTACGGCAGTTTCCGTACAGATGGCGGATCTGTTGGCGAGCCCGGGTGGCAGTTTCGACCCCGGGGCGTGACAGATTAGAGTGGTATCGGAGCCTAGGTTGTAGGTCATGATGGACTTAGAAACCCTAGGCTTGCGGTTGGACATTAGGATGACTACGTGAGAGTCGTGACTTTTAGCGAGAGTCCTGATTGAGTTTTTACCTCTCCCAAGAGACGGGATGAGAGTTTGGCATGTTTATTCTCCTAATCGATTATGTTGGTTGCAGACAACATAATGCTATGGAATGGATGACATGTCTTAGACTTTCGCTGGATTGGGTCGTATGGTTGTTGTGTCCTGACGTTTGTAGTTGTGCAGTGGATTGCGATACCCCTGAGACGTCGTGTTGTGAATAGGACACACCCCACCCTGGCTGAGTTACCAGGAGAGCGTTTTCCCTGGCTGAGTTACCAGGAGGGCATTTTCCCTGGCTGAGTTACCAGGAGGGCGTTTTCCCTGGCTGAGTTACCAGGAGGGCATTTTCCCTGGATGAGTTACCAGGAGGGTGTTTTTCCTGGCTGAGTTACCAGGAGGGCGTTTTCCCTGGCTGAGTTACCAGGAGGGCGTTTTCCCTGGCTGAGTTACCAGGAGGGCGTTTTCCCTGGCTGAGTTACCAGGAGGGCGTTTTCCCTGGCTGAGTTACCAGCAGGGCGTTTTCCCTGGCTGAGTTACCAGGAGGGCGTTTTCCCTGGCTGAGTTACCAGGAGGGCGTTTTCCCTGGCTGAGTTACCAGGAGAGCGTTTTCCCTGGCTGAGTTACCAGGAGGGCATTTTCCCTGGCTGAGTTACCAGGAGGGCGTTTTCCCTGGCTGAGTTACCAGGAGAGCGTTATCACTGGCCGAGTTACCAGATGGATAATTATCACTGGCCGAGTTACCAGATGGATAATTATCACTGGCTGAGTTACCAGATGGATAATTATCACTGGCCGAGTTACCAGATGGATAATTATCACTGGCCGAGTTACCAGATGGATAATTATCACTGGCCGAGTTACCAGATGGATAATTATCACTGGCCGAGTTACCAGATGGATAATTATCACTGGCCGAGTTACCAGATGGATAATTATCACTAGCCGAGTTACCAGGAGGACATTTTGCCCTGGCCGAGTTACCAGGAGGATACTTTCCACTGGCCGAGCAACCAGATGGATGCATTGCCCCTGGCCGAGTTACCAGGTGGTCACATGCCCTGGCCGAGTTACCAGGAGGACATTTTGCCCTGGCCGAGTTACCAGGAGGATAATTTCCACTGGCCGAGCAACCAGATGGATGCATTGCCCCTGGCCGAGTTACCAGGTGGGCACATGCCCTGGCCGAGTTACCAGGAGGATATTTTGCCCTGGCCGAGTTACCAGGAGGATACTTTCCACTGGCCGAGCAACCAGATGGATGCATTGCCCCTGGCCAAGTTACCAGGTGGGCACATGCCCTGGCCGAGTTACCAGGAGGACATTTTTCCCTGGCCGAATTACCAGGAGGATACTTTCCACTGGCCGAGCTACCAGGGGCGATGCCGCCCAGTGAGTGGCGATGCCGCCCAATGAGTGGCGATGCCGCCTAGTGAGTGGCGAAGGTTTGGCCTGTTGAGGCAATTTTCACCTCCGGCCGAGTTACCAGGTGGTTATTTTAGTGAGATTGAGATGATCTGACGGGACGCCGAGATTTGATGGCGTCGAGTTCGTCCTGATGGACTACCGGGAGCGTCTCCAGCCGTGAGTTGCTTGTTGACATAGTTTCCCGCTTTATACGAGAGGGACCGAATCCCTGAACGGTAAAGGAGCGAAAACTTCGATAGACTGAGCCTAGAGTCTGTTCTTGTTTGATTGGGGTTCTAGGCACCGGTCTATCGGGATTTTTGGATCTTTGCCGCGTCAGTCGGTTCTTCTCGCCTATGAGTGGGGTGTTGCTGTGAGTTGAGTCGTTGAGGGTTCTCCGACATAGCTGTGAGAGTGCTAGGGCATTTGCATTGATGTATGGGCTAGAGATAGGACCTTTAGCTTGTGCTCGTGAGGTTCAGATACCTGATCACGTGTTGCACATAGATGGGAGTTATTGGTCCTGCCCAGTGCAGTTGGGGCCCTGGTTTTTGCCTGTTGATCTTTTGGCCCTTCCTCAGCTCCGGGTTTTCGAGGTAGTGTTGGGTATAGGACTGTGAAGATCTGAG
Source organism: Tillandsia leiboldiana (assembly GCA_029204045.2). Taxonomy (NCBI): domain Eukaryota; kingdom Viridiplantae; phylum Streptophyta; class Magnoliopsida; order Poales; family Bromeliaceae; genus Tillandsia; species Tillandsia leiboldiana. The sequence continues at coordinate 25,281 of JAQNDB010000209.1, read as the reverse complement.
GCCTTGATGCTTGAGTATACCACACCGTTGATACACGGTGGTGATGCCACACCGTTGATACACGGTGGGGATGCCGCACCGTTGATACACGGTGGTGATGCCACGCCGTTGATACACGGTGGTGATGCCACGCCGTTGATACACGGCAGTGATGCCACACTGTTGATACACGGTGGTGATGCCACGCCGTTGGCGCACGGCAGTGAGGCCACGCTGTTGGTACACGGCAGTAATGCCACGCCGTGGGTGCACGGCAGTGATGCCACGTTGTAGGTACACAACGGTGAGAGTCTTTTGGATGTTTCGGACTTTTGACCGCGAGTTGGGCATCAGCTTTATGATCGCCTTGTGAGCCAATTTTCAGTCCCGTTCACCGACGGTTTGGTTTCCGTCAGGGTGTTCTTTATGAGTTGAGGGATCGACTTCGGCCCGTGGGTCCGTTGGGGTTATGATAGCATGTTAAGCGACCAACTGTGGCACGAGATTGTGTCTCTTGAGGATCCCTTTTGAGGGTAGCCTGCAGTTGAGTAGTCCACTCGGGTGGTTTTGGATCGGGAAGTGACCGAGTGAAGACCCCAACTTATTGGGTTTCCTTTCCTTATTGCACGAGTCTGCGGGTATGCTTCGGGTCGTCTTGTTGAGGGTGGCACCATGTTGTGGTTTGGTGCGTATTACACTTGTGGTTATTTCAGTTTTCCCCCAGCCTTTTAGTGGAGCCCTTGGTTTTTCACGTCTCAGCTCAGTAGTGATGTGATTTTTCCTCGCCCGTGATTTACTTGCCCCTTTGAGATCTGTGATTATTGGAGTATGAGGGACGCCCGTTGCAATTTCTGGCTCGAGAGATGAGAGAATTGCACATCGGGTCATACCGTACTTGTTGTTGTTGTTGCGGAGTAATCACGAGGAGCGAGTGGGGGAGCTGGAGGCGTATTGTTAGATACCTAGCCGTGGTATTCTTGACTCCTGATGGGCTTGATCTAGTTTCGAGGACGAAACTTTCTTTTAGTGGGGGAGGATGTGAGGTCCCGGAATCCCCCGCGTAGGGTTGCTGGTTGTTGGGCAGCTTTCGGTCGCCGTTGGAGGTGTTGGTGCGCGTGTTGGGGGCCCAGAAATGGATTTGTGATGCAATTTGCGATTTGCTTGCATCACAGGAGGCCTGCGTGGGTTGCGCGCAATTTGGACACAAGTGGTGGACTTCGGACTTAAATTGAGACCCCGTGGGAAGTTGGAGGACCCGTCGGGTGTTTAGAAGTGATTTCGCGCGATTCAGATGTCAAAATTAGACTCCGGGTGAAGTTCTGATAAGAGTTTACCTCTCCGGTCGCCTTCGAGAATTTTTAGAGTTGGAATTTGGCAAATCGGACTTTAAAAATGAACCCGGCGCGAAAATCAGATCGAGTGGGCTATCCGGGGGCACTCCGTAATTTTCGGATGAGAATTTGGAGAAATGGACATCATTTTTGGATTCAGCGTGCGAAATCGCTAAGAATGGACTATTTACTTGTTTGTTTTGGAGCCCGGCAGGCGTGCGCGTTGTTCGAGACAACGCGGCACGCAAACCGAGGCATTGGCGCGGCACGAGTCCCGAGACAGGACGGCACGAGGCTCGAGGACGCGCAGCAGGCACGTCAGGTGCGCAGGGAGGCGCGCCTCCTGCGCGGGCCACGTGGGGGCCGCCAGGTGGCGGACCCCTGTTGGCGCCCGCGCGGGCGCGGGGGCGCACGCCCGTGTCACGGGCGCGTGTCCCGCGCCTGTGGGCGGCACGGTGTCACGCGCCCGTGTGGCGCGTGAGCTGCGCGCCCGCGTGGCGTGCGGGGGCACGGCCACGTGGCTCCGCGTGTGGGCGCTTGGACCTGGTGCACGGCCTTTGTGCTGTGGACCGAGAGATGGAGGCTCCTCATTGGCCGGTGCACCGTGGACCGGTGCACCGTGGACCCGCCCTCTCTCCCTTTCTCTTTTTCTTCTCCTTCTTCCTCCTCGCAAGCGATCTTCTTCCCTTCTTTCGTTTTCTTCTCCAACCGAGAGTGAGGGAGAGTGAGGGAGGAGGTTGTAGGTGATGGCGTTTTGCGTCGCGGGCCTCGTGGAGCGTGCGAGGCTTCCGATGGGGGCGTTCGGCGGCGGCGGCGCGGTCGGGTAAGTCCCGCGCTTTGCTTTTACTGTATTTTTCTACAGTTTTTGGAGCGTTCTTTTAGACTGTAATTGACCCCCTTGCTCTTTTCTGTGTTGGGCACCGTGCACCGTTTTGCGTGCGGACTCCGTTTTGCGTGCGGATCCTGGCACCGTGCACCGTATTGCGTGCGGACTCCGTTTTGCGTGCGGATCCTGGCACCGTGCACCGTTTTGCGTGCGACTCCGTTTTGCGTGCGGATCCTGGCACCGTGCATCGTTTTGCCTGCGGACTCCATTTTGCGTGCGGATCCTGGCACCGTGCACCGTTTTGCGTGAGGACTCCGTTTTGCGTGCGGATCCTGGCACCGTGCACCGTTTTGCGTGCGGACTCCGTTTTGCGTGCGGATCCTGACACCGTGCACCGTTTTGCGTGCGGACTCCGTTTGACGTGCGGATCCCAGCACGGTGCTCCGTTTTGCGTGCGGACTCCGGCAGCGGACATCGTTTTGCGTGCGGACTCCGTTTGGCCTGCGGATTTCGGCACCGTGCTCCGTTTTGCGTGCGGACTCCGGTAGCGGACATCGTTTTGCGTGCGGATCACGTGGAGGCCAATTGCAAGTGTCTATGAGCAATTGGTGGCAAATCGAGGTGGGTGGCCTTATCTCCAAGTTTTATGGAATGTACATTAATTCTATTGATGTAGGACTATGCATGATAGTTTATTTCCTTGTGTAGCATGCTAGATTGTTGGAATGGCTATCCCTTTATTATCTGTTAATGTAGTTATCTTGGAACTTGACCTAGCACCCCCGTCATATGTTGTATGTGTAACCAGACTAGTAGAAAACCCTCACTTGGGCTAGGGTTATTTATGCTTAGACATCCACACTGTTCCTTCATCCCTGGACATAGTGTTTTCTCGCCCGGGTAGTGGGCCGAGAGGTCGGGACTTGCTTTTAGTGTGGGATGCTTTTACACTCTTGCCTAGGAGCAGAGTGGAGTCTGGTAGTTGTACTGGGTTGCTTATCTGTGCCGGGAGCCATTTGGGTAAACGGTAGTCCTGGGAGGTCTTGTTTCCCTGTTGTGCCGTCGTGGAGGGAGCCGTTGCGCAGACGGCAGTCCCGGGCCGTCGAGTATCTTCCGGTCCGTCTTGTTGGGAACCGTTGGGGTTGACGGTGGTTCCAGGTCGTTGAGTGTTGTCCGACCTGTTTTGTTACCCTGAGTTGTGGGTCGTTCCTGGCTGTGGAGTATCTCCAGCCAGTGAGCCTTGTGCTGCGAGCCGTTGGAGAGGCTAGTGTCTCGTGTTTCGAGTTAGCCGAGCAGCTGAGTCGTCGAGAGTGCTCCGACTGTTGTGCGAGGTATTTGGGGATCTTGAGTCCTACCGTTCTGAGAGTGAGCGTGGATTTGACTAGCCTGCATATGCCAATGTTTGATACTCTATGCCGCGTCGTTCTACTCAGTTGGAGTCGCGTCCTGAGATGCCGCTGTGGATACGATGGTTGGCCTGTTGAGGCAGTTTTCCGCAGTTGAGGCAACGATGGGCCTGTTGAGGCAGTTTTGCGCGAGGGATGAGTTAGTAGGACAGGACGCCCCATGTAAATCCCGTCCTCATGTGGATGTGTGGTAGTGGGCAGGAGCGTTCCTTGTCGACGGGCGCAGGCTTGACTGGACCTTTGAGGTAGTCAGTTCGTTTGGGTCGATTGAGCACCTTGGGTGCGAGTGGTCTCATTTACTTTCATCTGTTCCACTTTTGAGTGTCTAGATAGAGGCATGGTAGCTGTAGAATAGATTCCAGCTTTTCTTTCAGATTTCTTTGCCTGTTTTCTTTTGCCTCTAGTAGACTTTGTGGGCAGACCGTTGGGCTTGTTGACGGTACCCACTGAGAACTACTGTGGGAAGTAGTTCTCACACCCGTCGTGGTGTCTTTTCCCTAGGGACTTCTTCTTCTGTTCCTGTGCTCCTGTTGCTGATCCTTCGGACCGAGGCGAGGGAGTCGCGAGCTAGTTCCCTACCCGTCGTTGGAGTGTAGCGGTACCTCCCTTAAGAGGAGAGCTTCGGTTGATAGTTTACTTCTTCTTCCTCTGTTGAGAGACCTTTGTAGAGAGGTATAGAGTTGTACTTTATTTTACAGTTTGAGAGACTGATGTAGTGAGGATATTTTGTTGTATCGAGGGCTTGTACACTGATGTACTTATTGGAGATATCTCCCTTTTGAGTTCTGTATCAGAGGATTTTTGTATATGATAGTATTTGGGGAGATGGATATTGTATTATTTTCAGTTGTACAGTGTTGGACTTCAGTTTTTAGTAGTCTACTTTCAGCTCTGATATCTGTATACTGTAGTTGATTCTTTCTGCAGGTTAGACGCTTCGTCTGTACGGCAGTTTCCGTACAGATGGCGGATCTGTTGGCGAGCCCGGGTGGCAGTTTCGACCCCGGGGTGTGACACTACTGCCGTTACATCCCGGAGGACCGGACTTACGTAGGGCGTCCGTGACTGCCAAAACTGGCCCAGCCAGAGGGACTGCATCGACAAGTCGCGATAGAAGTATCAGGCCCAACTCCGGAGTGGCACTCGAGGGGCGCGACCCCAACGAGTAAAGTATCCGCGCATCTCTGTTGAGCTCAAATGTGGCTCATGCAGGCTATAATCCAAATCCTCGATCAACAAGATCGGTTGAAACCAACAAAACACTGTCTCACTCACAGGCTGGAAAACTACACAGCCGAGACTCACTGTCACTCAGACGGCTCCCAAAGAACCCTGATCTACAGACTGCTATCAGACTCGACTCGGTCCCCAGACACGAGTGTAAATGCATCCCACAACAACCTGACCTCTCGGCCCACTACCCGGGCGAGGAAAACTCTAAGTCCAGAGTGAAATATAGAATAGTGGTGTGGGAATGTCTAGAGCAATAAAAACCTAGCCCAAGTTGGAGTTTTCTACAGACTGGATGAACATGCAGCATATGACGGGGGTGCTAGGTCAAGTTCCAAGATATCAATAATTAACAAGTTGTAGGAAATAAAGCATCACAAGATTATCAGAATTTAACAGGAATAACAACTTTCACAGACTAACATGCTAACAATCCACTATTCCTATCATGCTTGTTCCTACACATATAGAATTAATGTGCAATACGAGGATCTTGGAAACGGGCCACCCACCTGAAGGCGCTAACTGTCCGGAGTCGTACAGCTGAGAATGCCCAGAAATATATATCTCTACTCACCCACTAATCCAACAGTACAGGAACACTAAACAATACTTCCTGGGTACAAAAATACAACCCAAAGTTACACTTAATTCCATAAAATCCAAGTATCACAAATCTGCTGGGAACAGTCCCCTTAATGCGAAATTTTCACCTGTAAAGCGAACTCCAAAAATTCAAATAAAATTATCACAGCGATCGTCGCGTCGAGACCTTCGAAACGGGTGCCTGCACGTCCAATTCCGAGCCCCGTAGGCCGAGTTACAAATTCCACAGTACAGGTGCGCAAACACTCACAACCACACAACTGTAAACTCATACACAGATAAAGGGGGAACAGTATACCTCCAGGAATTTCTTGGAAAATTCAAGAAAAATACGGTGATACTCCTCGCGACGAGTAGATGAAAAAAGTGTATAGGCTCGTCTCGATCTGACGCTCGAGCGCGAAGAATAAAATCCGGCAAGGTGCTGCTATCAAGAGAGAAATCCTGTAGCAATGAGGGTTAAAAATGTACCAGGAACCCCAAGAAAAGCTCGGATGCGAGTAAAGCGGTCAATATGAAAAACATAGGCCTACCTCTCAAGGATCCAACGCCGTGAAAATCGTCCAAAAATACAGTCGGGGTAGCTCTGTAGACCACATAGACTGAAGTGCGACGAAAACGGGCCTCCAACAGAATATCGTCGCTCTGCGCTACAATGCCGAAGTCGTCGACGCCGCGGCCTACAAAAATTCCGAAACTTCTTCAGCAGATGCACAAGAAGATAAGATAAAACTTTTCTAAAGGATGCAAAGGCAATAGAAGTCAGGAAAAGCCCCAAAAAGAAGAAGAAAAGGCCTATTTATTGGCCCTCCCACGAAAAGCCCACAAAAAATAAAGTCATTGGGCTTTTGGGCCAAACTTCCGGGCGCCGGAATCATTCGGGCGGCTACAGTGTTGGGCCCGGCACAACACTGTGCGCGCCCGGATTGCCCTGGAGCCACCACGTGGCCGCGCCGCTCCTCCCCGCGCCCGGCGCACGCGCGCCCACGAATCGCGGAGCGCCGCGTGTCCCGACAGCGGGGCGTAGGGCGGCTGCGCCCGGCCAACCGCGGGGCGCCACGTGGCGCCCCCACGTCGCGGGCTACTTGCCCACCTGCCCTGACCTGCTCCCCTGGCGCGTGGACCGCGCGCGCGTGAGCCGCCCACTCGCAGGCCGCCACGTGGCGCGCCCTGGTCCATGCGCCAGGCCGCAAGCCCCCGTTGCCGCGCACACAGAGCCCGCCAATCACGAGCCGCCACGTGTCCCTCGCGCCGGCCCATGCACCAGCACCAAGTTTTCGTGGACCGTGCCGCGTGCGCCGGCCAATCCGGTGCTGCCACGTGGCACCAGGCCGGTCTACGGCCTCCCCCATGCACCAAAATGCGCGAAAAACTTCCGGGGGTCCCTTTTTGGGCATCCGGACTCCGAAAAAGGCAAGTAAATAGCCGATTTTCAACGTTTTTTCGCGCTGAATCCAAATATGACCTCGGATTAGCCTAAAGCCCTTTCTAAATTCTGACAAAAATAGCCGAAAGGCAGGCTCAATCCCGAAGCCTCACAGAGTCCGTCCAACGCTTCCATTTGACACGTTGCGGGTCCCACACACCAACAATAGGTGTTCTACATCACGGGTCATGGGAGAAGCTACACGGGGATCGGGGTCACTACAGCAACGGTGACATGACGCCGAGCTGGCACGGCGTGGACGCGTGGACTGCGGAGGCTGGTTACTGTAGCAGCCCGAAATCGGTTTCGGGCGCTCGAAAGGTGCGCCCGAAAGTGGGATTTCAGCCTATATGGGCCCGAATGGCCCTATTTCTTCTCCTTTCTCCTTTTTGCTCGCATCGAGAGGCTAAGGGGAGGGAGAGGGCGATTCCGTGGGGGGGTTTCAAGGGCACGCGAGCGCACCGTGGACCCCGTGGAGCGCGCAAGGTGTTCCAAGGAGCCGAATGGACGCGTGTGCACGCGTTGGACGGCGCGACGTTGTCGAGGTAGGTCCCGTATGTCATTTTGTGGTATTTTTGGCACAGTTTTGAGATTTCCTTTTGGGTTTTTGATTTGACCCCATGCCTTTGTGCGTGTTAGGGACCGTGTTTTACTGTGCCGTTTTACTACACGAAGTGTCGCCGGGCATTTTGGCGCGCATCGTTTTGCTTGCAAGCTTGGAAAGGACATGCACCGTTTTGCGTGCGGACTCGACGGACGTGCACTATTTTACGCGCAAACTCGAAAAGCGTGCACCGTTTGGCGTGCAATATTGAAGAAAGAACGTGCACCGTTTTGCGTGCAAATTGAGGTACGTGCACCATTTTGCGTGCAGGTTGAATTGTCGTGCACCGTTTTGTGTGCAGTCTCTAATGTTATGCACCGTTTTTCATGCAGGGTTAGAAAAATGTGCACCGTTTTGCGTGCAACCTTGAAGAAAGGCGTGCACCATTTTACGTGCAAACCCAAGGTATGCTCACCGTTTTGCGTGCACCGTTTTGCGTGCAACCTGGATGAACGCGCACCGTTTTGCGTGTAGTCTCTAACGATGTGCACCGTTTTGCGTGCAGGTTCTGTGGATGTGCACCGTTTTGCGTGCAAGCTCGAGAAAATAGGAACAATCGCGCGCAGACCAATTGCAAGTGTCTACAAGCAATTGGGGGCAATCCAAGGTGGGGAATTCTGCCGAAACTGGGTGACCTCTCCCCTTGCTCCTTTGCTTTTGGATTTAGAAGAATGATATTTGCCTGTTAGAGGCGTTAGGTAATTATGATTAAGATTGCATGTGTAGAGGGACACAGATGAAAAGTGCAACTGTTGGTTGCCAGAAAGGAAATGATCAATTTGCATGTGTAAAAGGACTTAGGAGAAAAATGCAATTCTTGATTTATCTAAATTGATGATAATTGCATGCGTAGAGGATAAATATTATTTTATGATGGATATGAAAATAATTGCATGCGTAAAAGTAGATAATCATGTTATGATTGTGATCATGTTAGGGTACAACCCTAGAAATCATGTGACATAAGGGAAAAGAACATATTGGTAGTAAGACTAGGAGAAAACCTAGATTCAGGGTTCACTGAGTGACATCAAACTTAGGAGTTATCCCAGGATTGAACGAGTGGCATTGTCTTAGGAGATAACCTAAGGACATTGGATAGAGTGATCAACATAGAGTCAAGGAACTCTAGGATGAGCATGACATGGAACTTAGGTAAAGAGAACCTAAGGTGAATTAGAGTCAGTGTAACTCTAAGTAAAAGTGGAACAATAAATTAGAGTCTGTGTAACTCTAAGTTAAAAGTGAAACAGGAAAATAGAGTTAAGGTAACTCTAGGATTCGGTGAGGAATCAGGAAAAGGGGATGAGATCCCAAGGTTAAAGAATTAAACAAATATAACCATAGAAAGTCATAGGGTGTCTGGGCAAATGGACAGCAACTTTAACTTCAACTTGAGTTAAATAAAATGAAAGAGAAATGTTTAAGAGTCCAGGAGACTCTCTAGTTACCCGTGTGGCAAGACCTAGGGTAAGGGATGAATTAATGAAAAAGATAAAGCTTAAGAGAAAGCTAAAAGTGGTTTAATAAGCAAGACAAGCAAATTGCTTAAAAGAAAGAGAACAGAAAGAAAATGCAAATGGCGCATTCAGGTTGAGACTCGTCAGTTTGGGAGCAGGACTCCTTGGGCAATGACCCGTTGGACGAGATACCTTGAAAAGTCTAAAGGAAAAAGTAAAAGAGATTGCCAGTGGCAATGTGAGCTGAAGGCTCGAGTGAGAAAGAAAAGAAAAGCAAGTGCTTAAGAGTAAAGACAAAGATAAATGCATAAAGTGCAAAAGGGCTAAATGCCAAGAGGAAAGAAAATAAAAGATAAGAAAAGATAATAAAACGGGCGTGTGAGGACCCGAATTCCCACTTAAGAGTTTACTGATGGTTTAGTGGCCTTTGGGAGTGTTTGTACGCGTGTCGAGCCCAAGAAATGAATTTTTGGTGTAAATTGGGAGTAAGTTTGCATCACCGGAGGCCTTTGGGAAATTTTAGAAGTGGAATTGGGCGAAACGGACTTCGGATTTGGATTCAGCGCGCGAAAACGATTAAGATGGACTATTTACTTGTGTATTTTGGAGCCCGTATGCGAAAACACGGTTTTCGAGGTGTGGATGCACTGTTCCGGCGGCCGGAGAGGCGGCGGCGGGCGGCGGGGCACGGCGGCCGGCTGAGGCGCAGCCGCTCGGTCCACCACGGAGGCGTGCACCCGGGCGCGGGACGCGTGGCGGCTCCCGGTTGGCCGGCGCAGCAGGCGCGGTCCACGGGAAAAGTGCGGGTGTACGGTGGGCCGGAGGGTGACACATGGCAGCGCGTGGTTGGTGCGGTGTAGCACGCTCGGTCCACGGAGCAGGCTGGGGAGCTCCTCGGGATGTGTGCGTGCAGAGGCGCAGGCGGCGGGCGCAGGCGCGGACGTGGGCGCGTTGACGCGCGGTTCCCGCGCGTGGGCGGCCACGCGTCGACGTCCGGGGTGGCCACGCGGCGCAGTGTGAGTGGTGGTGTTTGCTGTCCGCTGTTTTGGCGCTGACGTGGCACACCGGTGGCGTTTCGGGCGCTGGTTGGTCGGGTCCATGCACCCGGTTTTCGGCGCCCGAAAGATTCGGGCACGTGAAACCAGGGACAGGGTGGCAATTAACTCAATTGTTTTCCCAGCCTATAAATAGGCCCTGTTCTAGCCCAGAGAACTCTTTCCCTGCTCGGATTTTCGCAGTGCAACCTTGAGACAATTTCTTCTTCTTCCTGAGCTGCTTCTATCTGTGGATTCCTAGGATTTTTGGTGGCACGCACTTCGAGGTTTCCATTTTTACGGCGCGGCGCGACGCTCGTTCATTTGTGATGTTCTTCGTCGCGTTTCGGTGCGAGGACTCCCCAGGCTTACTCCGACCACCGTTTTTGTCGATTCTTGTGCCGTTTGCTTCATGACTGGTAGGGCTACGATCTTCGTGATTTGAGTTTTCCCTCTTTTCCAGTTTTTCTCAGAGTTCTTCGAGCCTTTTTATGACCCATCTTCTACTGCGGAGTTTTGCACAGTGCCTTGGTTTTTCGGCGATATCTCCGCGCACAGGCATCGGATGGAGGCGTGCTAACAGTCGTTTTGCATCTACACGTCGGAAGGAACGTCCTCGAATTTTCCTGGATTTTTATGAGTTTTCCCCGAAGGTGAAAAATCCCTGTTCCCTGAGCTAAGTGCTACAGATTTTGCACAGGATTCTTTTGAGATGGTCACTTTGTCGGATTTTTATCTTGATGTACGAAACTCGGATTGAAACGTGCAGGTACTCGTTTCGAAGGGCTCGACGCGAAGATCGCAGTGGTATTTTTATTGAATTTTTTGGAGTCCTTTCTGCAGGTGAAAATTTCATATTTTTGGGACTGTTCCAGCAGTGTGTGTTGTACTTGGATATTTTTGGAATAAGTGTAACTTTGGACCTTATTGTTGTACCTAGGAAGGTTTACGGGAGTTTCTGAACCTGTTGGACCTGGAGAAAATTGGAGATTTTTGTGTCTGGATATTTTCAGCTGTTGGACTTTGGTCAGTTAGCGCCCTCAGGTGGGTAGCCTTATCTCCAAGATTGATGGACTGGACATTAAATCTGCTATAGTAGGACTATGCATGATAGTGAATTTCTTGTGTAGCATGCTAGAATGTAGGAATTGCTATTCCTTGTACTATCTGATGATCTTGTGATCTCCTTGCTTTCTACCATCTGTTAAATTATAGTTATCTTGGAACTTGACCTAGCACCCCCGTCATATGTTGCATGTATAACAAGACCAGTAGAAAACCCTCACTTGGGCTAGGGTTATTTATGTTTAGACATCCACACACTGTACCTTATTCCTAGACATAGTGTTATCCTCGCCCGGGTAGTGGGCCAAGTGGTCGGGACTTCCTTTTAGTGTGGGATGCATGTTGCACTCGTGCTTGGGAGCAGAGTGGAGTCTGGTAGATGTTGTTGGTCTTTTATCTTTGGTGGGAGCCGTTAGGGTAAACGGTGGTCCCGGGATATCTTGTTTCCCTGTTTGTGTTGTCGCCACTGTGTTAGTGCCAGTTGTGTACCAGTGTTAGCAGGACCTAGAACCCAGAACCTTTTTGACATACACATGATTTTAGTTTACCAATGTTTTCTTCCAAGCATCGAAGGGCCGCTGGAGTCTGTTCTTGTTTGGTTGGACAAAGGCATTAGCCCTTCAGGGTTTGGGTATAAATACTTGTTTTCTAACTGTTTTTCCTAAAATAACTAAAAATCATTAAAAAAGGGTTTCTCCTCGAATCAAGATAGTTTTTCAACAAAAAAAGGGAACTACTTTTAGTCCTCACCCCGCGTGGGTTGAGTGAAAATGGTTTTCAGTAACAAATGTCACCTTTTTCCAGTAAACTCCCCCACTCGAGAGGATTCGAGTGGTCTGGGTTCTAGGGGTCGTTCCTTTGTCGGGACGAAAGCCACGGGGGCCGAGCACGGAACCTGTTCTTGTTGATAGGGTTGTAGGTGTTGATCTCCCGGAACTTTCGGGCCCTGGTTGGTGTCTTCTGCGTGTTGTTCCGAGGTTGTCCTGTTCCCGAACTGTAAGGGGGTCGGGAACTTTGACAGGCGGAGCCTAGAGTTTGTTCTTGTTTGATAGGGTTCTAAGCATCGACCTATCGGGTTTTCCAAACTCTTATGGTGTCGGTCCTTCCTGTGTTATCTGTGAGTTTGATGTTCTGTCGTGGGGAGCCGTTGAGTAGACGGTGGTCCCGGGCCGTCGAGTATCTTCCGGCCAGTGTTGTTGGGAACCGTTGGGGTTGACGGTGGTCCCGGGTCATTGAGTGTTGTCCGACCAGTTTTGTTAGCCCTGAGTTGTGGGTCGATCCCGGCTGTGGAGTATCTCCAGCCAGTGTGTTTTGTGCTATGAGTTGGTGGAGTTTACTAGTGTCTTGAGATTTGAGTGAGCTGATCAGCTGAGTCGTCGAGAGTGCTCCGACCGTTGTGAGAGATGTTTGATGATCCTGAGTCTTTCCGTTCTGAGAGTGAGCGTGGATTTTGACTATAGCCTGTAGGAGCCACTTTGAGCTCGACAGAATGCGCGGATACCTTTTTCCTCGATGGGGTCGCGCCCCTCGAGTGCCACGCCCGGGGTGGATCTGTTACTTTTGTATCGCGACTTGTCGACGCAGTCCTTCTGGCTGGGCCAGTTTTGGCAGTCACGAACGCCCTACGTTAGTCCGGTCCTCCGTGGGTGTAACGGCAGTAGGTAGGCGCAGGTTTGACTGGACCCGAGGAGGCAGTCAGGTAGATTGGGTGATATGAGTTGAGGGATAGTAGATGCATCATGTTACCATCTGTTCCACTTTTTGAGCATCTAGATAGAGGCATAGTAGCTGTAGAGTTATTCTTTTCCAGCTCTTTCCTTCAGTATTTCATTCGTTACTTTATGCCTCTAGTAGACTTAGTGGGCAGACCGTCGGGCTTGTTGGCGGCACCCACTGAGAACTACTGTGGGATGTAGTTCTCACACCCGTTGTGGTGTCTTTTTCCCCAGGGACTTCTACTCCTGTTCCTGTTGCTTCAGTTGCTGATCCTGCTGATCGAGGTGAGGGAGTCGCGAGATAGATCCCTACCAGTCGTCTTCCAGAGAGAGTAGATGTACCCACTTTTTATATTTTGAGAGTGTTATGTTGAGAGACCATTGTAGTGAGGTTTAGAGTTGTACTTTTCTTTTACAGTTTGAGAGATTTATGTATTTGTGAGGACTTGGGTTGTATTTATTTTATTTCTTGCAGTTTACTTTTCTGCTCTAATATCTGTATAGTGTAGCATCTTTCTTTTGCAGGTTAGTCGCTTCGTCTATACGGGGCTTCCCGTATGGGCGGCGGATCTGTTGGCGAGCCCGGGTCGCAGTTTCGACGCCGGGGCGTGACAGGGCGTGCCTTCGAAGGTGCAATGTGGGTCTGCGGGACGTAAAGGGCTTGCCCTCTCCCCGGACGCACCTGATCGGACGTGAAGGGCAGTGCCCTATCCCAGGTGGCGACCCGAAGAACACATTTACTTCGTAGGGGCGGGGTAACACTCGCAGGTGTTATCGGCAACCTTAGAATTCCTGTCTTATAGTAGGATGACTACTGGGCTGGGGCCCGTGGGACAAGAATTTTCGAGGGTTAACTTTAACTAAAGCACCAGAATGTAAAAAGTAATAAAGTGGAAATAGAGTGGCCAAGGTGGCCGGGTTAGTGTAACCTTGTATACAGCGGCATAGTAGCCTGGTATGGCTGGACAGAGTAGTGTTGGGTCGTTGAGTATACACAGATAGTGTGGTGACCTATTTTATGCATATCAGCATTTTATATTGAGGTTATAGTTTTCCTAGCAGTCTATTATTGTTGCTTCCATTGGACCAAGTGGTGTGGGACATTCTTTTTCGGTGGTTGAACCCACTGGGAACTTTAAGTAGTTCTCACACCCGCGGGTGACCATTTTCCCAGGTACGGATATAGCTGTCGAGATGGACGACAGGGGCAAGAGCCCAGCAGCATAGAGACCTAGAGGGACTAGCAGAGGTACCATTCTTTTATGTTTCGAGTGAACCATGTATTGTGAGGAAATGAATTGTAATATTATTTAATTGTAAGTTGAGAGATGTAAAATGTAATGAAGTTTATTATGGTTCATTCTTATCATGCTTTCATATCTGCTTAAACTATTTGTTTATTGAATGAAAGTTTTAAATTATTAGTGATCTTACTCTGATATTATATCTCATCATACACATTGTTTTGATTCGAGATGGTTGTGACCGTTCCTTTCGGGTAGCGTGAGGTCGTGCCCGATTGGCGGGTCTGTTGGCGTGCCCGAACCGACCAAATTGGCGGGCTCGGGGCGTGACAAAGACGATCCCATCGAATCCTTTTAGTCCCCAGTGTAGGCAATAGGTTGTAGCAAATAATTAAAGACAAAATATGGTACTCTGGCTTTAGATCCTTTGACTCAACATACAACCTGTTTGTGTGTGTTCCTGACTTGCAGAGAGAATTTACAACAATATTGTCACGCCCCGAGCCCGCCAGTTTGGACAGTTCGGGCGCGCTAACAGACCCGCCAATCGGGCATGACCTTTCAAGACCCGAAAGGTACGGTTTATTCCAACCATCACAGTTTAGTGTAGCGGAAGAGTAATCAATCAGAGTACTAAACTATGAATTTAAAAACTTCCATTCATCCAAATGAACAGTTAGAAGAAAATGAAAGTACAATACTTGAGCGAAATATTAAACTTTACTTATGTTACAACTCTCTTTAACATACAACTACTATATAAAAATTACAACTTCTTTTTTTTTTCCCAAATGAAACTTAAAACATTAAAGTTTACATCATTCCTCACATACAAGTTTCGCTCAAGAAATAAAAACTCCAAAATGGTGCTGGCGACTCTAGACTGCTAGGTCGCTACTCTGCTGGGCCCTTGCCCCTGTCGCGTGCCTCGCTCGATGTACCTGGAAAAATGGTCACCCAAGGGTGTGAGAACTACTTAAAGTTCCCAGTGGGTTCAACCACCGAGAAAGAATGTTCTACACCACTTGGTCCAATGGAAGCAAGATAGCAAGATAATCTATGCTAAAAAAAATAACTGCAGATGCCAACTAACATGATCATAACATATATGAATAACTCTACACTATTTGTGTATGCTCCTTGTCTCATTGCTACCAAAACTTGCCACTCTGGCTACTACCCAAAAGCTCGGCCACTATGCCGCTATAAAAGAGGTTACGCTAACCCGGCCATATAGGCCACTCTATATTCTCTTTTCTTTTCATTTAGCTTTTAACTCTTTACTTGCTTTTCACTTGGGAAGCTGAGTCTTGCTCACACACTTCCCCTTGGGAGTGAAATGTGCTCAACCCTCCCGATGGCAACTTACCTTTAACTCTTTAATTCACTTGGGAGTGACATATGCTCAACCCTCCCATTAGCCATTTAGGCTTTTCTTTTACAGCTTACATTTACCGGGTCCGAGGGTTCCAAAAGACGGATGCCTACAACCCCAATCAAACAAGAACAGGTTGTAGCACCGCCTCCCGTAGTGCTCGGCCCAATGTACTTTATTTTTCCTTTTTACCTCTCTTTAAGCATTATCTTCTTTTGTTTCAATTAAGCCTTTATCCTCTTTGCTCTTTAAGCATTTCTTTTACACTTTGGTTTCAGATGAGTTTAAAGCACCTTGGCACTCATCTACCCGGGAGTGACATATGCTCAACCCTCCCGTTGGCATTTGTGCCTTAATGCTTTTTCTTTTACTTTCCTCCTTTATCCTAAGTTCTTTACTCTAGGATAGCTTGGGTGTCTCTAACACCAATTTAGATTTGAACTTCTTGTTCATTTGCATTTACATTATGTCTTGTCACTTAGCAATTTCTTTAGCTCCTTAGCCCATTTTTAAACTTTTCTTTACTTACTTGTTCTCAATTTACAACCTTGTGTTGTAATTTCCCTCAAGGCGACTCTATGTCATAGAGACACTAGTTACATTCAATTTCAATTGACTTAGAGTTTATTAACTCTATTTCCCATTTTTCACCTTAGCTTAAGTTTTAAAAACTCTAACTCCATCCCCTTTTGCTTAGAGTTTATCATTTCCAATTACATTTTCCTTTTAGTTTAGAGTACCCTTGACTCTATGTTTGCTCTTCTCCACAAACCTAGAGTACATTTGACTCTATGTTGAACACTCTATAATCCACCTTAGGTTATTTCCTAAGACAATGTCACTCGTTCATCTAGGTTTAACTCCTAGGTTATCATGCCACTCGTTTAAACCCTTAATCTAGGTTTTCTCCTAGTTTTTGCATCCATTCACTTGTCCTTGTTTTCTCCTAAGTCTTACAACCATCATGCATTTCTCTTATGCTTTTACATGATTCTTAGGGTTGTACCCTAACATGTTCATTCACATATTTATTCTTTGCTCTCTATACTAATGCAAAGTTAACCTACAATAGGTTTAATATAACTGCTTTGGGGCTAAACCCTATTCATTCTCATTCTTGACCCTAACACCCTACATGCTTACTAGCATGCTTCTAGGTCAGAAAAACAAAGGACAAAGGAGAGAGATCACCCATTTCCGGAAGAATCCCCCACCTCGATGTTTTCCCCTGTTCTTGAAAGAGACGAATTTCACTTTTTGATCTCTGAGGTTTTCCGTAAGGAAAGAAAAATCACGAAGAAATCGCTTTACATAACTCACTAATTCCAATAAAACGATAAACTGAGCCTCTTTGACAACTAAAAGGGAAAAATCCCTATTTGATCACTTTCTCACAAAAAGGCTATTTTTGGATTGGCTAACAAAAATGGAAGAAGAACAACCCCCCCTTGACATATTGCCAAAGAGAAATTTGCTCTCTTTGGCCATAGGCCAAAATGCTCCAAAAATTTGGGAAAAACTCAATTTGAGCAATTCCCCCAATTATCGATTTTGCACTTTGGCAAAAATCAAAATTTGCATAAAAAGATTGGAGAGGAGCTCAATTTGAGCAATTCCTTCAAATTTTCGATTTTGCACATTGGCAAAAATCAGAATTTGCAATCAAAAATTGGAGAGAAACTCAATTTGAGCGTTTCCCCCAATTGTTGATTTTGCTCATTGAAGAAAAGAGAAGAAGGAAAATTTTTTTTTCTTCTTTTCACTTCTTTTTTTTTTTTTCTTTTTTTTTTGTCACTTCCTGCTGCTGGTGCAGCTGCTGCCCAATGCAGCTGCCTGAGCAGCTGCATGGCAGCAGCTTGGCTGCTGCTAGCCAGCAGCATTGCTGCTGCCAGCCAGCAGCATAGCTGCTGCCAGCAGCATTGTTGCTGCTGCTGCCCAGCAGCATTGCTGCAGGTGTTACGGAATTTGAGTTGGCGTAGTTTCGTGAAAGTCTCAAGTCTTGAAGATTGAAGGTGAAGAAAGTTGGATCATTTAACTCAATCTCAAGAAAGAAGAATTCAAAAGGATCAGGTATGTTTAACTAAAGAATTTGTGTGATCCGAATACTTCTTGTAGTGTAGAAACACTTGGAAGAATCTTTCATTGCATAAAAATCAAAAACTGGACTTGGGACATGTTCAGGATCCGGATCAGGTTGTTCGATCCGGATCCCGAAGGTGTTCGTTCATACATCGTCGCAATCCGGATCGTAGTCTCTTGATCCGATCCCGAACGTGAGTTTACCATCTACCTTGAACGATCCGGATCTTGCTTCGCAATCCGGATCCCGAACGTTGATGTTTGGTAAACTGTATGAACGATCCGGATCGTAGTCACATGATCCGGATCCCGAACCTTCGTTTTTCTGGAATTGGCTGTTTCGTTATGACGATCCGATCCTAGTTATCACGATCCGGATCGCCGTCCGTAAATATCCAGAAATGGTTGGTTTTTGATTCTTATCTCCTTCCTAGGGTTTCTAACCTATAAATACACCCTATGTCTTTCTTTCTAGGGTGAATCCACATAGCCGTCATTTTCTTGTATCATCTTATACGGCTATAGATCCACATATAGAGAAGAAAGGAAATCATTAGAAGAATACTCTATGTTTCTTCATCTATATTGATTAGTTTGATTCTAGGTTTTCATACTCACATCTTGAGTTGAATCAAACTAATGAATACTTAGATGGTATTTTCCGATCTATCTTGATCTAAGTATTCGGCGGATACATCACCACCCAAAAACAACGATTTTCCCCAAAAATCGGCGCGTGGATTCGCGTGTCCTTGTGGATTCAAGGTTCAATCGCTCTCGTGGATTCAGGAGCGAGGCACGTTCGTGGATTCGAACGGTGCTATTGGGTGAAGACCGTGGATTCGGCGGACGTCGTGGATTCGACGTTTGGACGCCGTGGATTCGGCGTTGGGCGCAGATCGGATTCGAGAAGCGTCTGGAGCGAGCGGAGAAGATCCTCTAGGAGCGTATGGAAAAGGTTGAGTCGTAATTGTGTACGGTAAATCACCTTGTACGTGTTTTAATTCTAGTGGATTTCTGCCGTGTTATCGGTCCCCGTGGTTTTTTACTCCGGGTGATGGAGTTTTCCACGTAAAAATCTTGCGTGTTATTTTATTTTCCGCATTGGGTTTTATCGCAACGATTTTTTGGATGTGTTTTATACGTTTACACCTATTCACCCCCCTCTAGGTGTTTCTTCCCCTATTAGATCCGTATTATATACGACCAACAAGTGGTATCAGAGCGGGGAATAGGGTTGTGACACAATGGTTGAAGGTGGAAACATCAATCGACACCCCCTTTTCTTTGATGGAACAAATTATGCCGTACTGGAAAGTACGGATGAAAGCCTTTTTATCTTCCTCGATCGAAAGGGTGTGGCATTCTATTGAATCAGGATGGTCTAATCCAACTGAACTTATCTCTGATGTTCACACCTTAAAACCTAGGTCGAAATGGACCAAGAAGAGTTTGAGTTATCTTTCTTACAATGGCAAGGGAATTAATTGCTATTTTTAATGCCTTATCTCAACTGAATTCTCTCCGCATCTCGCATGTGAGACTGCGAAAGAAATCTGGGATGTTCTCCAGGTTACACATGAGGGAACTAACCTCGTGAAGATTCAGAAACTGCAGATGCTTACGAGCAAGTTTGACTCTATCTTGATGGCAGAAAATGAATCTTTCACGGACTACTATACACGATTGCAAGACATCGTAAACTCATGTGCTAATCTGGAGAGAAGATTCCAGAATTTAAGATTGTAAGAAAAATCTTAAGAACTCTTCCTGAACGATTTCGCCCAAAGGTTACTGCCATTGAAACTATTAAACACCCGGACGAAATACGTGTAGAAGAATTAGTTGGTTCATTACAAACTTATGAAATGACTTTAATACTAACAATTCTTCTGGAAAGCATCCACTTCTAAGTCTTCAGGTTATGCGTTGAAAACAACTAAGGAAGAAGACGCGGATACATCCTCCTCGGACGATGACGAGAACCTTTCTATGGAGGAATTTGAGAAGCAGCTCGCTCTCTTGACAAGGATTTTCGCCGCAACTTTCGAAGGGGTAATTCAAGCAAATCTCCATCCTTCGGAAAGTGGAACAAAGGCAAGGGTACTCCAAGTCACAAGTCAAGAAAGCAGGAGAACTTCTCAAAGGATAAGAAAAGTTCAGAAGGACAACTGCAATGCTTCAAATGTCGAGGCTACGGCCACATTGCAACGGAGTGTCCTAACAAGTATCCGGCAAAGAAGAAGGCGATGCAAGTCGTCACTTGGGATGACAACTCAACGTCAAATGAGTCGTCTTCAAGTGATGAAGAAAAGAGCTCCACGGCATTCCACGCGTCCACATCTTCACCCTTCATGTGCTTTATGGCAAGTACATCTGAGTCGTTGTCCAACTCCACTGTTGAAAAGAATGCAACGGACAACGAATCGGATGATTCGGAAGGTGAAGATTTGCTCTAGCCTACCACAGACTTTTGAGGGATTCAAAGAAAGTGGCTAAGCAAAACAAGAGTTTGAGAGGGAGATTGCATGATCTCGAAGAAGAAGCAAAAAGAGCGACTTCTCTCTCAAACGCTCTTGAAGTGGAAAGGGAAAACCTGATAAAAAAATGCTTCCCTTCAAGAGTCCAATGAGCAACTTGAGAAGGAACATACAATCTGGTGGATAACGCGAATCACTTCTCAAAGCTCTACAACGAGGCTCGACAGGATAACCTGGAAATGACAAAGACCATTTTCCAACTCAAGAATGACTTACAGCGATTCTCTTCAGGAAGGAGTAAGTTGGATAGACTTCTTGGTCTTGGTCAATCAAATAGGTTCGGCCTCGGATACACTCAAACTGGAAACAGTCCAAGTTCGAGTGGGACAGTTTTTGTGCCTCAGTCGGTATCTCCTCCTCCGACACCGGAATTCAAGACAAACAACGACAACAAACCTACTTCATCCTCTTTGGATCGTCAAGATCTAAGGTATGTTTTCGTGTGTGTTTCAGGGCACATAAGAAGATATTGCAAGACGGAGTCGAACGCTCATCTCAAGCAATCTTGCATCAACTACCAAAAAGGCTCCTTTCCGGAAATCAAAGCAAAACTTTTCAAATGAAAAGAGACTTGGTAGTTCACCGCACAAGACGACTTCATCAAGGAGCAACAATCGTTTTAACAAGACGCTTTCACCTAGGCACAAAACTTCACGACCATTACAGACGCATTCCAAAAAGGTTGGGTGCGCAAAGGTGAAATTTTCCCTTGTCTTGTTTCCAATATTTCCTTGCATGCATATGATAGCTCGTCTTGGTATCTGGATAGCGGGTGTTCCCGTCACATGACCGGTGACAAAAATAGTTTTCAAAATCTTGAGAAAATCTCCGGAGGACACGTTGTTTTCGGAGACGGTCGATCTTCCAAAATTGTTGGAAAAGGGACGGTAGCTATTCCAGATGGCCCGATTTTGAAAAACGTCTTATTTGTTGATGGCCTTAAGACTAACCTCATAAGCATAAGTCAACTTTGCGACAATGGTTTTTCAGTTAACTTTTCATCGGTTGAATGCGTTGTAACTGATAAGGACCATGTCTTCTTTTTAAAAGGGGTTAGATCTGAAAACAATTGTTATGTTGTTCCTAATAAATTTTCTGAAAATTGTAACTTAGCCGCTTTGAATAATGAAACTCTTTGGCATGAAAGGCTAGGTCACTTAAATTTTAAGGAACTTACTAGAATTTCAAACAAGGACGTGGTCAAGGGGATTCCAAAGCTTTTTTTAAACAAAACGTTGTGTGTGGTGGTTGCCAAAGGGAAAACAGTCTAGGACTGCACACAAGAACTTGAACCACGTTGGTACAAAACGGCCCTTGGAACTTTTGCACATGGACTTAATGGGCCGACCCGTCAACCATCTTTGGGAGGTAAATGGTACATCTTTTTATTGGTTGATGATTTCTCTCGGTTTTCTTGGGTAGCATTTTGAGAGAGAAAGCTGATACGTTTGACTCTTTTCATGAGATTTGCCATCGTATTATGATTGAAAAGAATGAAAAGATCATTCGTGTTAGAAGTGATAGGGGTGGAGAATTCATAAATTCAAATTCATTGACTTTTGTACTTCAAATGGCATTAAACATGAATTCTCGGCACCCTATACACCTCAGCAGAATGGTGTTGTTGAGCGCAAAAACAGGGTTGTTCAAGAGATGGCGCGTGTGATGCTTCATAGCCGGAATTACCGCTACATTTTTGGGCTGAAGCTGTGAACACCGCTGTCTATGTCATTAACAGAGTGTATTTGCGCCCAGGAACCTTGAATACACCATATGAGCTGTGGTTTAGTAGAAACCGGATATCAAGTACTTTCGTATCTTCGGGAGTCGATGTTACATCTTACGTGACCGTGAAAATCTTGGAAAGTTCGACTCTCGAAGTGATGAAGGGATCTTTTTGGGTTATTCTACGAATAGCAGAGCATATCGAGTATTTAACATTGAATCTAAGACGATCGTAGAATCTATAAATGTTAAAGTAGATGAAGCTTCTCATTTTGAATCTGAAAATCTACCCTCGATATCTCTCTAGATGATGATTCTCCTGCTAGTGCATCTTCTCATAATAATACTTCCAATATTAATGATGCATCTAATGGTTCTTCTAGTTTATCTGATGTGCAGGAATCATCTCGTGTACCTCCGAGTACTCCGTTTCAACAAACGCTACGAATCTCCAAGGATCATCCGGAATCGAACATCATTGGAGATCCACAAGAAGGAGTTAGAACTCGAAGGCAGTTGGTTTGCGGATTTGCTTGCTACGTCTTTAATCGAACCAAAGACAATAGATGAAGCTCTTCAGGATGACTACTGGATTAAAGCATGCAGGAAGAGCTCCATCAATTTGAGCGAAACAAAGTCTGGGAATTAACGAAGCCTCCAAAGCAACATAATGTGATAGGTACCAAATGGATCTTCAAGAACAAGAAAGATGAAGATGGTACTATCATCAGGAACAAGGCACGACTAGTTGCTCAAGGCTACTCTCAAGTAGAAGGTATAGACTTTGACGAAACTTTCGCCCCTGTAGCTAGACTCGAGTCCATTCGTATATTGTTTGCTATTGCTTGTCATTTTAAAATCAAATTATTTCAAATGGACGTCAAGAGCGCATTTCTAAATGGGTTTTTAAATGAGGAAGTTTATGTAGCTCAACCGAAAGGTTTTGTAGATCATAAACAACCTAACCATGTTTTTCGTTTGAAAAAGGCTCTTTACGGTCTGAAACAAGCACCGCGAGCATGGTACGAAAGGTTAACAAAGCACCTTTTGGAGAAGGGCTATACTCGAGGGGGAGCTGACAGGACTCTCTTTGTGAAGCATTATCAAAATAATTTCATTGTAGCACAAATCTATGTCGATGACATTGTATTTGGTGCAACAAAGATAATGATGCTTCTAAATTCGCGGAGACCATGGAAAGCGAATTTGAGATGTCCATGATGGGCGAATTGTCTTATTTCCTTGGATTGCAAATTAAACAAAATGATGAAGGTATTCACTTGAGTCAATCCAAGTATGCAATGGAGTTGGTCAAAAAGTTTGATCTAGAAAATTGTAAAGATTTTCCAACTCCAATGGGAACTAGCCACAAGGGACTTGGAAGTGAATCACATAGTGAGAATGTAGACGAGAAACTGTATAGAAGTATGATTGGAAGTCTACTTTACCTCACGGCTAGTCGCCCGGATATATCCTTTAGTGTTGGGATTTGCGCGAGATATCAATCAGCACCAAAGGAGGTTCACCTGAAAGCGGTGAAACGGATCATCCGGTACATCAAAGGATCAATTAATTTCGGAATTTGGTATCCTATGGGAACAAGTCTGGACATTGTTGGATACTCAGATGCCGATTGGGCAGGATCAGTGGATGATCGGAAAAGCACGAGTGGTGCATGCTTCTATCTTGGCCATTGCCTTGTTGCATGGCACAGTAAAAAGCAGAATTGCATAGCACTCTCGACTGCCGAAGCGGAATACATTTCAGCTGGAAGTTGCTCAACTCAACTCATTTGGATGAAAAGCGTATTGAGCGACTTCCGCATTTCAGCATCTTCGGTAACAATTCTTTGTGACAACACAAGTGCAATTAACATTTCTAAAAACCCTGTGTTGCACTCTAGAACAAAACATATTGAACTTAGATATCATTTTCTTAGAGAGCTAGTTGAATCAAATACTCTTCAACTTTCATATATTTCAACTGAAGATCAATTAGCTGACTTTCTAACAAAACCTTTGGATCAAAAACGTTTTATTCATTTACGAAAAGCAATTGGGATGCTTTCCTTGAAATAATCTTCTTTTTGAAATCTTTGCTTAGGATAGGTTTGTATTTGTTTTGTTTTGTTCTATTCATATCTATGTTGTACATAGGACATTAATTGAGCATAGATCATAATTGACTTTAATTGCATCTTTTCGCACATTTAGAAATTTATTATGCTTTTGCCATCATAATATTTCACTGTTGCAATGATCATTTATGTTAATTAAATCATCTTCTAAGTGATCAAAGTCAATTTCTCTCTCAATGATCTCTTGGTATAGTCATTATCTTATTTGACTGTTTAGTCGAGTATGAAATCGAGATCAATTTTGGTTGAATACTTTATATCTTAAATAATTGATAGCCAATTGAGGGGGAGTCAAAGATAATGTAAAATGCTCAAAAGATGTGGAAAGAGTTACATCCCAATGAGGAGTGTGAAAACTACCACCACATGGAGGAAAGAGCTACCACCTCGGTCGTCCGAGTATTGTGTGCAGCTACCACATGTATACCAAGCATGGTTGTTCAAATTTTGATTAAGTAAAATGCATGTTGAAATACTTGACTCTGTCAAATTTCAAGGTTGGTATAAGGTGGGATTTTAAAGAAAGATGCTCAAAGAGCCACTCTCTTCAACAGATTGTCTAGAATATTATCTACTATATTTGGGATTTCAAACATCTATTGATCTTTGTATTTCATTTTCTTTACTGAATTGATGATTTGATAAAGGCATTACTCATAAGATCAAGTTAGATGTGATTGAAGGTGTTCAACTTTAAGGGATTTAATTTTTGTAAATTTTCGTTTCATTTTTGGATATTATTGATAGATTTGGCATAATCTAATTCTTGTTGTATGAAACGATGATTTTTGTTTAAAGTTGATACACATTTGTGCTTACAATCTTTTTCTGGTTTTTCCTGAATTTCTCTGAAATTTTCTAAAGAAAAAGTTGGGCCGATCCGGATCGGCAAGGTGATCCGGATCCCGACGCAGCGGGCTGACGATCCGGATTGGCCTGCCGATCCGGATCCCGAACGCAGTTTCTCACTGCGGGTAGCCGATCCGGATCGCAGTTCGGGAGGATCCGGATCGCGGCTAGGTTTTTATAAAGAACAAAAGGGTTTTGATTTCTTTTACTCCAATCTTTTGTTCCAAAGTTTCCAGAGCGCTTCTCTCTAGATTTCATCCTCCTTGAAGCTTTCAAACTCAAGTTCTTCAATCCAAGTAAGTTTTATTGATCAAAATCTCGGTTTTTCACCGTTTTTCTCTTTTCCTCCTCAAACGTACGAATTTCTTGGATCAACTTTGTTTGTGGATGGTTTTTGATCAAATTTCTTTTGAAATAAGAACTCTGGGTAGATTAGTTTTGATTATATGCTAGGTTTTCTCCTGATTAACGGATTTTTAGGCTTCGATTTCTAAAATTTCGGTTTTAGGGCATATAATAAGGATTTTCGAAATTCATGCAATTGATCTATTTTTAAAAGTCCTTTTGCAAAACTAATTTGATTCTTAGTCTCTCTACATGATTATGATTGTTTGGGTACAATTTTTCAATTTTTGAAAATAAGAATTTTT